>JAVQKC010007909.1:0-10500 GCA_036025475.1 Philypnodon macrostomus
TCTACACGCTGTCTCCTGAAGTCCACGATCATCTCCTTAGTTTTGCTGACGTTCAGAGAGAGGTTGTTTTCCTGACACCAGCTGGTCAGTGATTTCACCTCATCTCTGTAGGCGCTCTCATCGTTGTTGGTGATGAGGCCTAGGATGGTGGTGTCGTCAGCAAACTTGAGGATGATGTTGGAGCTGTGCCTGGCGGTGCAGTCGTGGGTAAACAGGGAGTACAGGAGTGGGCTAAGAACACATCCCTGGTCAGATGTATTAAACACAAACAAGTGTCATGAACCTGTCTGCCATAAATTGGTTGGGGCTGGTGATAATGGGTCGGTGGGCTAACACATGTCAATATCCACTAGAGTTCAAGTTCAACTGTGGGTCATCATGTCACAACACAATGACCCACACAGATCCATATGATTGACGACCTTCTGGTGGGGAAGCCTAATAAGTCTAATAAAAATTGACATATGACACTAAATATGTTATTTAGACAAATTAATGATAGTAGTTACTGTGCTCTTGAGGAGGAGTGATAACAGAAGTTTGCAAAAGAATGCTGCACTACTAGTCTACGTTTGAATGAGGCACTCCCCTTTCCTCTCCCCTCACCCTCTTCCTCTTTCCCCAAACCCCTCCCACTGTCTCACACATGGAGCATGCACCGCCTATATGAGAAGAACGAGGTCTGGAAATTGCTGTGAATAAGGTATAAGGTAATAAAACATTATATATGAAATAATACAGCTGCCTCCTTGATTTTGCTAACCGAATTATTTAAAGAACACTAGATATTGTAGATAGATAATGGATGTATTGACCAATCAGAGCGCTCCTGTTCTGTGGAAGTGTGCAAGGAAGCATGTGATTGGTACATCCCAGGCTCTAAAACAAAAACCCTTATAATATAAAAAAATATGTATATATATAATAAAGCCACCATGACTTCTTTTATGCTGTACTAATGACTGAATAATAATCTTAGTTAAAATACAAGGCAACAGATCAATACAATGCACACATTATTAATAGCTGAATCTATGGGTCTTCCATGTCTTGCCCCCCAACCCCTCGGTTGTCTGTGTTTGGAGCTGGGTGGAATCTTTCTGGAATCTGACCTACTTACCTGCCACTCAACTGCTGCCACTTCTCCAATCAAGACCCCACACCATCTGTAGTATAAAGACCCGGTTCATTCTTCACCACGCTGCCAGAGCGTCAGTTTAGATTCTGTTTGGCTCAGTCCTAGGTTTTGTGCCTAATTATTAACGTTTCTCCTTTTTTGTGCTCAGACCGGGTTTTTGGATCCTCACCCCAGCCCTCTGGATTTTTTGGACCACAGCCTCTCCTCCCAACTCCTCATTAATCTCCTCTTGTTTTTTGATAGATACATACCCGAACCTCTGTCTGCTTACTCGATCCAGCCCAGCATTCACCTTAATAAGTATGAATACTGTATCCAGTATTAGGGTGTGTTTGAAGGTGTGTGTGGTTTCCACTGTGTCTGTGATCTTCAGATTAGATTCACACCTGCCTCAGACATTTCCTTAGAACTCTATCACCTCTTCAGATCAGCTCTCTGTCAGTCTCTGGTGGTGCTGAAACCTGCTTCCTGGCTTTCTTTTGAATTTTACAATCATTTATTCTTCACCTCTGTATCATTCATTGCCTTATTATTTCTTCATTTGCACAAAAACTCCTGCTCTGCTCTTCTTTATCAGACCTGTACAGGGACACAGAAATGTGGCTAAAAAGATTTTGCCAAGGATCTTAAACTTACTAGCCATTTTCATTTATGATGTGATGGTACAATTAGCTTCATGCAGATGTAGCCTGTAAACAGTATGTTGCATATATCAAAAATTATGTTGTATTTGACAGAAAGAAACTGAATTCTGAAATACAAGGCTTTAGAAAAGTAACCTTAACCTTCAAAGGCAAACTACGGCTGAAACTTTACTGGAAATGTACAGAAATGTATACAAAAAATTTCAACCTCTATGATAAGTACTCACCACTTCACTCACAAGGCTTCACATTTCTAAGTGTCCCAATACAAAAACATCAACCAATATACTTCCACCTGATTTACATATACATGAACAAATCTTTATGCAATTTGTTGTTTCCAGTTAGGATAATGTGAAAACATTAATGGCAGAGATGATAATGCTCAAAGGTCATCCAGGGGCACAGTCACAAAAGGGAGTGGGTTGCATGTGAAAACTCACTTCAGTAAACCAAAGCCCCTTCACATATTCACCACTTGACCAAACACATAAACACATATTTTTCAGATATAGCTGTGCCAGGTAGTGCAGTCAGATAATATTTCACATAAGCACATTGGACACAGCCCACTCCACCAATGGGAAAAGTGCCGGGCTGATATCCCAGAAAGTAGGAGCTTGAAGCCATGGAGCAGCTACCGGTACTTGCATTTCCATTCCTGCAGATACATTAGAGATTATTGCCAGTGTCCCTGGGAGCCAGGCTGCTCTACGGCAAAACTATAAACATTAGAGGACATCACTCATAAAACACAGAGGTACTTAGGCTACGTTTATCACAGCAAAGTGCAGCAAATATAGGGAGAAAGAGTGGGTACAGAGAGACATATATAGATATAATCAGTGAACAAATCAATCAAACTCTCATTAAAGCCCCAAAATAATCTGAAACTGAATAAGTACAATACATAGTGCATACATCCGCATATCATATCATGGCAGAGTCAGATCAGAGCCACTCACAGCTGTGGTCTCCTTCCTGAGTGGTTCCAGGCTCTTTCTGCTGCACAGCAGAAATACAGCACCTTCATTACCTCCCTCCGCTACGATAAATTTAGCAAATGAGATCTTATTTCTCTGCAGTCAATTCAGCACACACATATGTGAAGAGATGAGCCCGTCGAGCTCTAGGGGACACATACAGGGCCCGTAGGTTCTTGTAAAATGCTATAGCACCAGTTGTTGATCAGGACAAGGGAGAAGTATGCAAGCAATGAGGTCAGGATGTTTGAGAACGTGTCTGGAGAAACAAAAGGCATTAAACACCTACAACAGCCGTGCAGTGTAGTGCCTTCACCGTAGATCCACTTTATTATCGTTTTCAGATTATTATTTATACTAACATTTATCTTCATTATCAAGATGACTTAGTAGGGTCACGGTTTAGCTCAGTCGGTAGAGCATGCAGCCCATATTCTTAATGCTTGTCCCAGCATTGTGAGTTTGATTCCGGCTCGCTGATCCTGATTTCACCATTCTATCCTGTCAACTAAAGCTGAAAAAGGCCCAAGAAAAGATTAAATAGTATTACGGAAAGTCAAGGAGATTTTCTTTTATAAAATTTGAAAACTGTATTTTAATTGGTGCAGATTCTAATTCCCACAGAATATACATTGATGAAAAGTTATTTGTGTTAAAATGAAGACTTAGCTGGCGAAGTATTTATAGGGTTTCCAGTCTAAAGACCCCAGCCACCTGTTCTGGAGCTATTTATTGAGCTGCAGTCTTTGTTTATGTGTGAGTGAGGCAGTCACCATGTAAAGGATTTTAATCATTACAATTAGGGAAATCAAAATCTGCTTCAAAATTGAATAGTTTCTCAATTACAGCTGAACTCAATTTTGTTTATATAGCAAAATATGTCAATATATTATGAATGATTTAAGATATGTCAACTATGGGCCTCAGATAGTCACGCAGATAGAGATTTATTCCTCCTGTACATTCTTTAATTTAGGGCCCATGTCTTCGGAAGTATGGGGAGCTGAGGCAAACCCACACCAATACAAGGAGTACATGCAGACTCCACACAGAGAGATCAGATATTCAATTTCAATTTATTTGTATAGCCCTATATCACAACAAAATTGCCTCAGAGGGCTTCACAAAAAGAGATGTATGTAAACAATAAACAAGGTCATTGCAAACAGTCCACTATAATGGCACTTGACAATCCATATACAGTATATGCTTAAAACCGAAAGAAGCTAGTGGACCGTTAACGCTGACATCTACAAACAAACGATGAACTACTTTGGTCACAAGGCGAGTCGGGGGTCAAAGAGGTGAATGAGGGGAGGGCTGGTACATGACAAACAAGGAAATGCATGAGTGGAAATGCAGGAAAAACAGTGTGTACGAAATGCGAGACTTGATATGACAATACCAGGAGTGGGAACAGACTGCTGAAGGAGGAGGACACACATGTTCACTTGTCCAAGTCTAGGTATTAAAATTCACATGTCAATGTCATGGCTTTACTATGTCTTATTATAGTGGTTCTCAAATTGTGGTAAGGGGACGGTTAGTGGTACATGGACTTTTCGGAGAATTCTTTTTAGTTGAAATCTTGATTTCAGTCAGTATTGTTTGTCCCAAATGAAACCTGGTTTAGTTCCCTTTTGTTTTTGGTAAAGACCTAGTTTTAGTCCTGGTTTAGTCCTGGTTTAGTCCTGGTTTAGTCCTGGTTTAGACCTGGTTTACTCCTGGTTTACTCCTGGTTTACTCCTGGTTTAGACCTGGTTTATTCCTGGTTTATTCCTGGTTTAGACCTGGTTTAGACCTGGTTTAGTCCTGGTTTATACCTGGTTGTTGTCCAGGTTTAGTTCTGGTTTAGTTCTGGTTTAGTTCTGGTTTAGTCCTGGTTTAGTCCTGGTTTAGTCCTGGTTTAGTCCTGGTTAAGTCCTGGTTAAATCCTGGTTAAGTCCTGGTTAAGTCCTGGTTTAGACCTGGTTTAGACCTGGTTTAGTACTGGTTTATACCTGGTTTAGTCCTGGTTTAGACCTGGTTTGGTCCTGGTTTAGTCCTGGTTTAGACCGGGTTTAGTCCTGGTTTAGACCGGGTTTAGACCTGGTTTAGACCGGGTTTAGACCTGGTTGTTGTCCTTGGTGTTAAAAGTTGGGGAACCACTGCCTGACTCCATTGGAATAAAACATGGACGAATAATTGTGGCCATTATTTTCTCACATAGAATGTCCAGTCACTTTGATAATCACTCCACAATGCATATATAACTCTGAGGCATAAGGACACGGCACTATCCTTCCTACAAGATGAACTGCAGTTTTATGTAGAGCTCAATATAACTCATGCAATATTCATGCAAGCTTGAATATTAAGTCTCTGAAGTAAGAAATCAAATGCTGAAACTACAGGTGGTAAAAATGGAATAAAACATCTTTAAGTGTAATTTTTCCAACGAGTGGAAATTGTCTAGAGGAAGCTACAAGACAACTATGTGACCCATGGACAATCAGAAGCCAAGAGTCAAGACAAAGGAAAATGATATTGTGTTTCTATCAGGAGAGGGGGCAGAGGGGTCAGAAAGTAGAGAATGACTTGGCTAAAGCAAAATGAAACATTAGCAAAATCTTCAGAGACGTTCAGTTTTTTTTGTTTTTTACGTTTTTGACAATATCCTAACTTTTGATGAAGCCACGAAGTATGGCATGTGGTAGATTAGTATACAAAGCATAAAAACAAGCAAAATATGTCATTAATGACTCTAAATGGTCTGAAGCTAGCTGGCCATTATCCGCAAACGTACTCTGCCTAAGGACCTATAACACTAAAGTCACACACTGGTAATTGTATGCGCCTATGACCTCTCCAACCACCAAACACACTAACCAACTCGACATCAGCCAAGTTGGGTCAAGCGTCTTCCCCAGGAACAACAGTATGTAATGTTTGGAGAGGGAATTGAACCACTCCAGAAGCACTGACATCAAGCCTGAAAGCAAACAGATATCTCATTTGCATCCAGCAAGAGAGCAGTGCAGTATTTTGGGTAGATCGGGGCTAGACCAAACATTACAAAGACTTTTTAAAGACTTTCTCCAGATGGGAATCTTCCTTCACACCAACACACACATCTATATAGTCAACTGAATTTAACAACCTTGGGGTCACCTCCAACTACTGCAGACAAACCCGAAAGATGAGCAGTAATGAAAGTGGACTGCCTTGAGCTAAGCCTCCGGTGCCGCACAAAAATGACTGAAAAACAAACTCGCATCTATAAATCTCACTTCGCCAAACTGGACAGAGTATAGTGTCTTTGAGTGTCTTTTAGTTTCGAGGAGGGTCATTTGATATAAACAGCCATTTTCAATTTTTTTGCCTCAACACTGGAGCACTCTTACTGCAGTGATATACAGCAGAACACAAGGATAACAACCAAAGAGGATGTTCCGGACAGCTTGTTCAGGTACTAGTGCTTGAAAGACCAAAATAATACAAACAGATCTCTTAAAAGCTTTTGACAGATTCATAGTTCATGTATTAGTTTAATACAATAAAAAAGTATTCAAAATAAAGTGACAACTAATGTAATAAAAATTGTTTGTGGTATATTCTTTCTGGCTCTCTCCCATCCACTCAACTGGTGAATCTCGTTAGTCCATATAGTAAATAGTAAATGGTCATCAGCCATGTCTTCGTGACAGCCCTGTGGGTCCAAGGTATGCCAAAGGCCGAAGTACATCTCATCCAAACCATTATTTTTCTTCATATAACATTTAATAACTAAAATGTTCAAAATTTGTAATTGGAGTAAAATTGTCTCTCTATAAAACTTGACCAATGCTTGACCGAGTGTTATTTTAGTTCAACCCTGGCATCTATAGCAACATCAAATCAGAGTTGGCCGCTACATACACTACTCAAAAAATATAATTGTGATTACGTACAGGGTATTATAGCAAACATTAAGCTTGTTTTATTATTATTTGCTAACAATGTCTTTTTGAAAAACCTCCAGACTAAAACTTTAAAGGACCTTGTGTATTAAAAAGTGAAGCTATTTAGCTGCACATATTTCATCTTGTGCAGTCTCCGAGGTGCATAGGCCACTTGTCATCTCCCTGGCACTTCCTCCATCTTGATTGGCCTTTCGCCTTCCCCCCGGGAGCTCCTCGATCCATCTCTTTCCACCTGCGGTCGCCTCCTACCTTGTGCCTTGCTCCCCGCTGCGTTCCCCTTACCTCTCCCCCCCTCCCTCCTCTTTCCGAATGCTTCTGGACGCGTGACATTTTCCAAACTCAGCTCTCTCCTTCCTTGGGTGCGTCACTGAAGTCCTTGCCCGCTAATGTTCGCTTGGTGGGAGATAAACAGGGCTTTGTGAAATGCCAAACATAATTCCACAAGTTAACTGAATGCAACTTTGGCACATCCAAGCACATTCAATTCTTTATGTATAGTTGTAACTTGTGTCTTTTAAGTCTACATGTAAAAAAACATCAAAACTACCAGATCGAAAAACCCAATATGCCACGCTTCTACCATTCACAATCAATTTCAGCTTTTCACAGCTTCTCATCTAATCAAACAATAGTGTGGAAAAACTATAATTGTATCTTTCCGATAACAACTGTCAAGGCTGGTATTATTTCATGTAAGCGAAGAAGATACTAAGGGTGCTGCAGATGGCTTGAAAAAGGTGAAATGGTATTTTAATGTTGAGTAATGATCGACTCGGGGCTCTTCTTGTTTGCTCAGAGAAGGTCATAGTCTGCAGAGGATGGGCACTTACAAGGACACAAGCACTCAAAGCACTTTTAACAGTATAAGCCTAAATAAACAGTGACTCTGGAGGGATTAAACTCTATTCAAAGGCAAAGAGGGTCAATGTATGCAGTAGGTAAGGTTTATTGGAGGTAAAAGGTGTCTTTACTTAAATATTTAGTGAAGAAGTGTTCAACATAATACAAATGGACAACCGGACGTGTTCTATGATGTAAAGTAGGTCGTCTAGTCTGAAGGGGAGGGACTAAAGTAAAACTCGACTACTATTGGTCAAAATTACATACCGACAACTCTGATTTGATGTTGCTGTAGAGGGCAGGGGAGGACTAAAGTAAAGCTCGACTACTATTGGTCAAAGTGACATACCGACAACTCTGATTTGATGTTGCTGTAGAGGCCAGGGGAGGGACTAAAGTACAGCTCGACTACTATTGATCAAAGGGGCATCCCACCAACTCTGATTTGATGTTGCTGTAGAGGCCAGGGGAGGGACTAAAGTAAAGCTCGACTACTATTGGTCAAAGTGGCATCCCAACAACTCTGATTTGATGTTGCTGTAGAGGCTGGGGTTAAAAAACTATATTATATAATATTATATTCACATTTTTAACCTTGATGGCAAAATAAATAGTGCTTTTCTTGACACCCAAATCAAAATGTAGGACTATTCATAATTCATTGACTCCACAGTTTACTACAGTAATGGTGGTATGCTATTTTTGTAGCCACAGCTGCCCTGAGACACAATCAGCGACGTGGCAGGCAAGTCATTAAACAAATCAAGGCACAATACACAGGCAATGTGGATGCAATGACTTGATCAATGACAACAGCGATAAAATGTCTAGTTGTAAATATAACAGTCAATCTTTTCTTACTGACTAGTAATCCATTTGATGTGTAATTGAGCAAACACCATTTTGAAGTACTTCTTTATCCCTGTGGTTTCCTGTTTTCATATCTATTAAGTTGTTGTTCAAGTGTGTGGCAGGTGCACAAATTAAAACAAAATAAAAAATCTATTTTGATATAAACTTTTACAAGGAACAATCCAAGGCCTCATCTCAGCAGACAGTCAGCGATCCTCTCTTCATCAGACGCAAATGATGCTATTAAAACTGCTCTGACCGTTTGTAAAGTGCACTCAAGTTAAATGACGAATTACAGTTTGAGAACAGCAGTTTGACTTAGAATTTCACCCAATCAAAGATAACTAGAACACAGGAGCATCACATCAGGAAAAGGTCAATGAAAAACTGGATCTTAACAGGGTCTAAATGACTATGACTTTTTTCCCATATACTTGCCTTTGCCATTACCATTGCCGACGCTATACTCAAAGTTCATTTACATTGAAAGAGGAAACTAGCCAAAAGGGCACTTGGATGGATGCTGTCTCGAAGTGAGCCATAAATTAGACACATGTAACTGAGGAGGTTTGGCTATGAATAACTCCAGCAGCAACTGTCTGTAGCATGACGTCCTAATGGGGCATCAATCACGTGTTAGTTCTTCAGGAGAACGACTGGCAAAGCAACAATGTGTTTACCAGAGCAATCACGAAAGTAGAGATATATTTAGATAAGAGGATAGCAGATACATGTTGGCCACTTTATTAGGTAGACCTGTGACTTGCAACACAGCAGGTGGGCTACATTACCATTGACCTATTATAGTGGCAAGTGAGCATAATAATAATAATAATAATGCATTAGTTTTACACAGCGCTTTTCTCAAGACTCAATTGTACATTACATTATTCATTCACTCCACAGTCACACCCGAAGGTGGTAAGCTACTTGTGTAGCCACAGCTGCCCTGGGGCACACTGACAGAGGGGGTGGCAGCCAGTCTGTGCCTACAGCCCCTCCAACCACCACCACATTCATTTATTTTGTTTCATGACAATAAAAATGTTATTAACCATTTTTATGTGTTATGGAGTTAAATGTACATGAATATTCCACTGAGCAATCACAAGACCCATGCTGCATGATTTAATTGTCATTAAACGAAGATGTACCAAACTCAATCCAGTTCTGCATCTTCATGATATGTACCTGTGTGCAACAGTTGAAAAAGATCCAATACTTGAGTTATTGCGTTTACAGTTTTGGCCTTAATTAATTAATTTTCATTGAAGAAGTACCCAAATCGACACAGTTCGGCATCTTTATGGTATGTACCTGTGTGCAAATGTTGAAACTGATCCCGCAATTCGTTTTGAGTTCTCGCGTTCACAGCTTGGATCTGCGGATGCGGAGGAACACCGACGTGATTCCATAATATTGTCGTTTCGCTGATATAATTATTGTATTTTATCAGATGTAAGTTTTAATGGTCGCAATTAGAAAATCACAAAGGCTGTATTTTTTTAGTGCCTATAATATATTCTGCACAAAACAAAATACTATATGTAAAACCTGCTTACCTTGTAGGTTTAACCTCTACAAACATGTTCTGAAAGTGATTCTTGGGAAAGTTTAACAGTTAATATTTTAGGCCTCTTTTAGGTGTTAATGCTTCCAGACAGGTTTAATGTGCTGTGAACTGAATCGAATCACAATTGCAATATTGAACATAAAAATCGAATATTTTTCTAAATTGTGCTGCTCTAGTTGACAGCCTAGAGGATTCCAAATACTTAAAGTGGAGCTAACCCGCCAGTAAGAGGCTAACTCCGCCCCCAGACAATTTTTCAAAAAGACACAGAGGGGTACGTCCAAGTGTGCGGGGGATGAGCGGGGGGGTTAGGCGGAGGTGTGGTTCGCTACTGACAGAGTGACAGTGACAGTGACAGCTAGCATAATTCGAAAGATGGAGAGTGACTAGAGTGGTGACCAGAGTGATGGCAGTTGTAGTTCTTTTGAGGTGGAGGATTTTTCTCCACCTCCTTCACCGGAGTTTGAGGGAGGCTTTGTGGAGCCCAGCGGGCCTGAGCCGTATCGGTTCGAGCCGCTGGCTCAAGACG
>JAVQKC010007930.1:0-11609 GCA_036025475.1 Philypnodon macrostomus
TTTAGGGAATTTTCTAAATTTGGCAAAAACATTCTTCACAAACATCCAGACAAATCAAAAAAGTGATTAAGGTGCCCATTGGTAATAGTTGTAGCAGACGTACGGGGCAGACGTACGGGGCAGACGAACGGGGCGACGTATGGGGCAGATGTACGGGGCAGACGTATGGGGTCGTTTTCGCCGATATACACCTTGCTGTCGGGGACGACAGCAGAGGCCTAGTTTTTGAAGGTGTTTTGACAAGGGGTGGGTGATATGGTAAAAAATTAATGGAACAATTTTAATAAATCGCAAGTTATTTAACTTTGTATTTTTTGTGTCTTCAGAAAACATTTTAGCTACAAATTCTATGTACATCCAATCCAATATCAAGTACTTAATACTATTTATTTTTTTATTCATATGAACACTGGTAATACAGTAAAAATTACGGGAAAGAGCACAGCATAAAGCATGATTCAAGGATCTTCCCAGATTAGCAGAACATCATAACCCCTAGTTTTGACCTGTATTAAACAGTGTTGTCAAAAATGAATACTAAGATACTAACTAAAATATAAAAGTCATATTGAAATGAGACACTATTTTCTAAATTGCGATTGTGAATGTGCCTTTCTAGGTAGCAGACCAGCAGGCAGCTATGTTTGGAGAGTGTTGTTTTGATGTAGGCAGTGTTAAGATCACTATGGGAACGGGCACCTTTATGGACATCAACACCGGCTGCAAACCACACACATCTGTAGCAGGTAAGTATTGCAATAATAATATGACTGGTCATTTGATTAGTTTTTTTGACAGTAACCTAAGCTCAATTTATTAATGTAATATTTAGCCAGAAATTTACTAGTCAAAACTGAAGCCAAGCCAGGACTAATGTCTGGTCAAACCTAGACTAAAACATGATCAGGGTATACTAGGTCTAAACCCAGACGACACCAGGACTAAACCAGGACGAAACGAGAGCAGTGCTGAACTAGAACTAACTCAGGACTTAAGCGAGGGAAAGCTAAACTAGAACTGAATCAGGACCAAACCAACACTAAAGCAGGGCTAAACTAAATGGACTTCATCCCGGTTCATCCGTTGTAGTGGTCATCATACAGTTGTGGTGGAGTTTTAAAGACTTATAATGTTTCTCTATAGGCTTGTATCCTCTGGTGGGCTGGAAGATGGGCTCTGAGGTGGTGTATTTGGCCGAGGGAAATGCAGCAGACACGGGCACCGCTATCAAATGGGCTCAGGAGCTGGGTGAGTGCAAAAGAATATATATTTTTCAATTTCTATTCTATTATTATAAATCACTTGCTGAACAGTGATTAACTTTGTTAATGTTGGCAATGACCTTGTTTATTGTATACATCTTTTTCTGTGAAGCCCTCTGAGGCAACTTTGTTGTGATATAGGGCTATATAAATAAAATTGAATTGAATTGGTAAATGTGTTCATTTTGAATCTCTGGGTAAAATAATATAACGTTTTAATATTCCAAACTGTCTAGTTCATACATTTCATGTTCAATCATTTAAACCTATTTTGACTAAAATACTTATCACTCCCATTTACATTTATATTGAGTATGTTTACATGCACTTATTCCAGTTATGATCATGTTTTTTAAGTACCTGATTATGTAAACAAAGTATCCAGATTTCAGTTTTCGGGATGAGCCAGTGTCCCGTTTTTGAGAAACCTGGTTACTCTACCTGGAAAACTTCCATAGTATTCAGGATACTGTGGCATGTAAACACAGTATCCCGAATACTGACTGCTGCCGGGAACTGAGCATGTGCAGAAAGATTGACCAAACCAAACATGGCGCCACTGGCCACTTTCCCACAGCGGCTGGAACTTGTAAAGTACTTCAAAACTCGGATCTCAGCACTATTTCACAAAACTATGCAGCAGTTCATCAATATGGACATGTTTTCTGCTTAACGCTGGTTTTATCAATCAAATTTCACTACAGTGGAAGACGCCGTGTGTTTACTTTGTACTTTTCTGTCCCTCTTTTTTCAAAAATGTGTTGAATAACCCATGTTTGTTAGCATTAACCACAGTGTTCAGCTCATTACAGTACATTCCCGCCCCTCTCCTCACATATTTATTCTTTATTTAACCAGGTAAGCCAATTGAGAACCAATTCCCATTTACAATGGCGACCTGGCCACATTCATTCCTAGGCAATGTTGGTTAAGTGTCTGGCCCAGGGACACAACGGCAGTGTGTGCTTGGATGGGGACTCGAACATATATATATCTCATGTATAGAGGAATATGAGTACCAGGATTCTTTCAGAGCATGTAAACCTCTATCCCAAATAATGCCATAACCAGGATATTGATAATAATCGGGATTCTCGAGTTGATGTAAATGTGATTTTTATGTCATGTATTTGATCATTGTATTCCACTGTATTGTAAAAATAGTTGCACTAATTACCAAGTAACTACACATGTTAGATTTCACTCACATTTGACGAATCAAATCACAAGAAACATGGAAAGAGTAAAGACACAAGTTACAATCACAATTTTCTTATTTTATCCATAGAAATACAATGTTTCAGCTCATAAAAGTTAGATTACTTATTGCTTAATATCATTTTACTATAATTGTTTCCCCTGTTGGATGACTAGTAGCACAGCTGCTGTTTGAAGAAGGGTATTTATGGCTAGTTTTCCAAGCATGTACTGTAAATAAAGATGAGTTTTAAGAAGTGATTTAAAAGATGTCACTGATTGTGCCAATTGTCCTAACACATGCATGTTTTAGGATGGTAGCATGTTTGGAGTGAACCCACTGTAACACGAGGAGTACATGCAGACTCCACACAGAGAGATTGCTAAGAGTCAAGAGCACTAGTTTTAACTTGTGTATTTTTTTAATTTCAGAGTTGTTTGATGACGTCAAAGACACCAGTGCATTGGCCTACAGTGTTGGAGACTCAGATGGAGTGTGCTTTGTCCCTTCATTCAGCGGTCTGCAGGTAAAGTCATACTTAATCATACTTAATCATACTTACTTTAGAAATCATGTATGTAGTAGTGGTTCCTAATGATTGCATATAAATCCAATTTAGCTTGCGAAACCTATCTTGGAATCATCAAAAGTTAAGTCTTCAAAATAAACTAAACTAGTAACTAAACACTGAAGCAAACTAGGCCTGTGCTGTTGTCCCCGACAGCATGGTGTATATCAGTGAAGCAGCCCCATACATCTGCCACAGCTGGCACCAACGGGCACCTAAATCAGACATTGTTTGATTTCGAGTGCTTTCTAGTTTTACTATTGTTATAGTTGCTTGTTTGGCTGCCATATGAGTTGTTTCTTTGTTCAGACACAACATCTGTGAGTGGAGCACACTGGTGAGTGGAGGAGGGGTAGTGAATAAATGGGTAGAGGGATGAGGCCCTGAGGAAGACCAAAGAGCAGATTAATGTAGTGAAATATACATATATTTTATAATGTAATGATTTCTAATCTTCTGCAACATGTGATTTGTCTCTCTTTTTCTGCTTTCGATTGTGACTGGCCATTGTAAGTGCTTTGGGGTACATTGTTTTGAACATTATCAACTGTACATTCATTTATTGACATTTGTGTACTTCTCCCAAGGCTCCTCTCAATGATCCCAAAGCCTGCGCCTCCTTTATGGGACTCAAACCCTCAACCACGAAATGTCACCTGCTCCGAGCCATTTTAGAGTCCATTGCTTTTAGGTAGTGCTTTGGCAAAATACAAAAACATATTCTCTTTTTACAATGTGCTTTGCTGATACTGTTCTGTCTTTTTTTATAGGAACAAACAGTTATATGAAACAATGCTAAGAGAAACCCATATTCCTATCACAAAAATAAGGTATGTTTATTATGATCTGTTTTTATCAGGATGTAAGGATTTTGACACATTGGATTTCTGCATGAATAAGTTAAGTTGTCCACTAGATGTCAGTGTTTACCTATAAGAGACCTTGGTATGTAGTAGGGCTGCAGAGTTTTACAGAACACATATGTGAATTGGTAATATCTTTTACATAGCACTGGAACTAAAATAGAAGAGTCTGAAGGCAAAATCTGCACCATACCTAACTAAATAAGTGATAACTATAAAGTTGCAATATAATGTGAAGCCTTAGTTTTTAGTATTTTAGTGTCAAAATCGTAGTAACCACAATTTAAGAATCTTTAATCTAATATACTAATAGGAATAAGTGGATGAAGATCCTAAATAGAACATAATCTCTGCATATGGAGGGATGAGTTTGTTTTATGCATTTTGAAAGGCAAACAAATAATTATCTGACCATGCTCTGTGATGTAAAGTCTGTAGAGATCAGAGGAAAGACTAAAGCAGGGGTACCCAAAGTTTTTTCCTCAGGGGGCCAAAATAAAAATGTATTACTGGTACGTGGGCCAAATAAAAAAATATTTAGCATTTAATGAGATGAAATGTCAGTGCTTAATAATTGAAGCCCTTTTGTTTATTACATTTTATTTATTTTTTAAATTTTATTTATTTATTGTATTTTTTAGCGTAATAATATGTAATCTGGGGTTCTGGGGTTCCTCCCTTCAAACAATGTTAATATAAGTCAGCATTCTCATTCACGTGGACTAAGATTGTTGTCTAAACATAATGAAAACTGAATAAAATAGTTTTTGACCCTTATCCAGGTCAGTTTTTACCAATCCAGTCAAATCTGATCATTATATCGTCGAAACAACGATATAATGGAATCACAACAGATCCTACTTGTCATATCATACATATCATAAAGACGCTGAACTGAATTGAGTTTGGTGCTTCTACAATTAATGACAATTAAATAATTAACAAATTAATGCTTTGATGCACTTTTATTGAGCCAATAATCCTGATGAACATAAAAAGAAATTTGGCACAGTAATCCAGGCAATTGTATATTAAATGTACATATGTAAAATAAAAAATGCCTCTATAGCACCCCCATGTTTATGACCCCTATGGGACCCTGGACACACTTACTTTGGCAGAGAGCAATGAAACTTGGTACAGTGATTCTCCACAGTGTACCCAACATAAAATATCATTATGTCAGGTATATTTGACAGCCTCTAACTTGCACATACTTTGCCCGATTAGGCTCTACCTAATTACCCCCTGGCCCTGAACACATCTGACTAATATGATAGCAGTTACCTTTATAGCGCCCCCTATAGACTGAAAGAAGAATGTGGTTTGGGGGATTTTTCTAAATTTGGCAAAAACATTCTTCACAAACATCCAGACAAATCAAAAAATTCAAATAGACCCTTCCCATGTTTGTCATGGTTTGGGGGCGGGGCCTCTTAATTGCTCGTTAACAATATTAAAACCCTTAGAAATCACACAATGTCTGATTAAGGTGCCCGTTGGTGACAGATGTAGCAGACGTATGGGGCAGACGTATGGGGCAGACGTATGGGGCCGTTTCACCGATATACACCTTGCCTGGTTCAATAGTAAGTCGATTGCATGTTGGTCTCTGGCAGAACTTTGTCAGTCGCATTGTCACTGCTTCTGTTCATTGTTTTATGGACAGAATATCTAAGCACAGCCAGAAGCCAAAGGGAGTCTACCACAGGAGAGTTCCTGCCTCAAGTGGAAGAGTTCATACGCTTCAGGTTCCCTTAAAGACTTAGGGCCAGATTTACTAAGAGAGGCTCAAATCTAAAGTATAGTTACAATAGTCGTACTAATTGTGGGAGTGGTGCGTGTGAGTTACTGAGAACTGTGTTAACACAAATATTTCAGTGACTCACGCACGGGGGCCGCTGTGGATGGACACTGTACTTTGACTGCGTTTGTTGGGGAGTGTCATTATTTGTCCTGTGTTTTACTGTGGCGCTCATTTATGAACAAGGGGAAGTGTGCTATTTCTGTTCATAATATAATCTATTTTTTGACAACGCTCCCTTGTCTCTCACAGTCAGTCAAACACATGGATGTAGCCGATTGGAGACGCATTGGAGCTGTTGTGCTAAAGATGCTGCAGTTTTGCCATTGACCCACGCTGTATCACTGCACATGCTCTGTTTTTCTACCAAAGCCATGCATACATTTTCGAGGAGGATGGAATGTTTAAATAATAATAATGCATTTTATTTCTTAGGCGCCTTTCTAGGCACTCAAGGTCGCCTTACAATCAAACAAACAATAAAATACAGTTTAAAATACAATACAGTTTATAAATTGGACATGGATGCTGAAGTCAGAGCGAGTAGGCTGATCTAAATCGATGTGTTTTGAGTCTGGATTTGAACTGGTGTCGGTGTTCCGGAGGTCAGGGGGGAGTGAGTTCCAGAGCTGGGGAGCAGAGCGGCTGAAGGTGACAAGTCGGGCAGGTGGGACAGTGAGGTGGATGGTAGAAGAGGATCTGAGGGTACGGGCGGGTGTGGCGATAGGTAGCAGGTCAGAGAGATATGGAGGAGCGAGGTGGTGTATGGCTTTCTATGTAAGTAGGAGGGTTTAGGTGATGCGGTGAGTGATGGGCAGCCAGTGGTGCTGTTGTAGTATGGGTGTGATGTGATGGAGAGAGGGGGTGCGTATGATGATGCGGGCAGCAGGGCAGAGTTTTGGATCAGTTGAAGTTTGTGGAGTGTTTTTTTGTGTAATATATACATTTTAAAGCATTTTCATTGTTTCCATGTTTCCAAAATATTGAGATGTTATTGTTATTTGCCCTGGTGTATCAACAACATTCACTTTCTTCCATTCTCATGGTTGCTTTGAACTTTAGCATGGATGTCATGAATATGTCTGCGTCACCATATATGTTTGTATGCTGCATTTTCCTTCTCTGTTCCGCAGTTGGAGATTGACAACGGAGACGAACTGACTAGTGACTTCCTGTACGAGGAGGTGCATCCCAAGCAGCACGCACACAAGCAAGCCTTCGCCAAACCCAAGGGCCCAGCCGGTAAACGGGGCGGCCGCAGGATCACCCGACCACCAGGAGAGGGCGACGAGGAAGACTAGAAAAACACACGCACAAAAAAAAAAACCCAGACCTCAACCAAGCACCAATTCCACCTCGAGCACGTTCCACAGCGGGACATTCCTGTGATGGGGGAACTCATATTCGTCACGCTTGTTTGAAAAAGTCGAGACCCAACTATGCACGCCAAGGACAACTGAGCAATGACGCTGCATATTACCCTCCATTTGTAGCCTGTCAAATGGAAGCGTATTTATGTACGTAAAGTGCATTCAAAGCTTAATTAATTACACTCACCGGCCATTTTATTAGGTAGACATCTCGATTTCAAATAACTAATCCCATCAAATTCTGTCAAGCCAAATTTGCTGTAGTTAAACCAAGCATTAGAAAAAAATGGTTGAGTATTTCAGATATTGATTATGTACTAGGAGTTTTACAAATGATTAGCTTTAGGGTTTAACTTCATTGTTTTGGAGCAGATCAAATAGTCAGTGAGCGGCAGTTCTGTAGGCAAAAATGCCCGGATGTTGCCAGATGTCAGACACAGGTAATAGCTCAAATCACCCCTCATTATATCGTGGTCCGCAGATCTCTGAACGCACAAGATGACCAAAGATGACGCAGAAAACCGTACCAGACGCCCCGTTATTAGGTACAAGGTCTGCCTAGTAAAACGGCCAGTGAGTGTAGGATGGTTCAAACGAGTAAATAAAACTGAGGATTGTATTTTGTTGCCAGATCTAAAAATGTGTGAACTTGCGCCAATGATGACTCCCCCACTTTTGAGTTCTCTCGCTCAAACTCCTCATTCCTCGCCTCTGTGTCAAATCTTGTTTAAAAAAGTCTTACGTGTTGAACTATGTCTACTGTTTTTTGCACAAATGAGGTGCTCCAAAGCTTCGAGAAGACCCACCAATCCCACTTTTTGTGTCTCTAATAATTGATTAATTTTAACAGTTTTGCATTTTATATTGGAAAATTGAGTTCTTTTTTGATATAACTGTGGTTTACATAAGAAAAAAAGAGAAAATCATCTGCTGAGAAACATATTTTTCTATGCAAGTGCTGTAAATGTACATATATTGTAGCTGTGTGACAGAAACAGTTGGGTCTGTTCTGGGAAGTCGTGACTGTCATGTGTCGGTGAGGGTCTTAACAGGGGCTTCCAATAATACTGCTTCACATCCATGTACCTAACATCATTGAAGCTACTTCAATGGTCCCAGTGCAACATTGGTGGCCATGCAAACCAGAAAAGCATTATGTTTTTAAAATGAGCTTGAGTTGTTGCCACCGTCACCCGTCTTCTGATTCTTATTCAGCTCCTAAGCCCACCTCATGTAAAGGGACACCCCCTTTATCATAAAACTTCATTATGACTAACACATGTTTGGTCTTATTTGTTTTCTTACAAATCGTTCTTTTAAAGAATAAAATATTGAAATCACCTCAAGACGCTGTTAACTGTCTTCATTCATGTGTCGATGATTTTAAAATAACAATGGCTAGTGTGAAGTTACCCTTTCCTTTTGGCTGTGGGGAAACTAACAGACTGGTTAATATTCTTTATTTTATTGTCTGTCGCTTGTTCCTGTTATGGTTCATCCATGGCAGGAACCAAACCCAGCTACTTTGGGCTTGAGGCAGTGTACTCCCTGGACAGTGACAATAATTCACACAATTTCACTACTAATAGACTGGTTAATATTTTTTTTATTTATCATCTGTCGCTTGTTCCCGTTATGGTTCATCCATGGCAGGAACCAAACCCTGGACATTGACAATAATTCACACAATTTCACAATTGGGAATTTAACTCCTCCAGTTCAGCCAACCATGCATGTCTGGGAGGAACCCAGGGCACATTACTCTGAATGTATTCTTTTTAGACACTCGGGTAAAAAGCGTAATAACATACAAAAAGTTACTTGAATAAATCCCTAACAGAAGAACATTTTACATTTTTACAAAAAATAGATCTTTACTTAAATCAGCTCAGTTGAACAGATTATGTGATTTCACCCCAATAATCTAATGGCCTATATCCCCACATCTGAGTTAAGCCCAGTCCATCCCTTGTTTTCAGTCCCAAAAAAGACATAGGCCATTATTGTAAGAAGGTGACGATATTCCTGTTTTAAAAGTTCCATTAACAAAAGTAATGTACATTGGTCCCGTTACTCATTCAGTTCAACGTTTGGACATTATGTAATGAAGCAAACCACTGTCAATAACTTAACACAACTATTCAAACTTTTATCAATGTATTTTGTGAGAGGTAGTTTATGTCAGATCAAAAATCTCTGTGATGGTCACTCGTCCGTCCTCTCTGACCGTCTCTTTAAACTGAGGTCGACTCAGAGTGGCCCATAGTCTCTGCTTCAGCTCCATAACCTGGGCCATGTACTCCTAAAACATACAACATGCATGTATAACACTGTAAAAGAACTATACCAGGAATAATCCAATATGAACGATACTTGCTAGTGGTAAACTGGTGACGCTAAAATGTCTCATGGTGAATAAATGTGGCAGTAAACGAGTGTCTTTACATCAGCCTTGCGACTAACTGGCCACTGTCCAGAGTTGCCCCACCAAAGTGACATGCTCCTTACCGCGGGGTTGTTTGTGGGCAGGGCTGAGAGTGCTGCGGGCGTCAGGACTGAGTGGTAGATCTCTCTGTATCGTTGGACGCTCAATCCGTGGATCAGGACCGCGTCTTTGTTTGAATCTGCGTCCTCCTCTTCTTTACCCCGTTCCTCCGCTTTACCCTGAGGGGGCGCTTCTCCACCCGCTGATCCAGGACTGAAACTAGTCTCTGCTGGTGGGGAAGCGCAGTAGCAATATTAAACTCAAAAACTCAACGTAACAGAAAATTATTGAGAAGCACTGAACTAGAGTAAGTGTAGGGTTAATGCTGTGAATAAAAGTAAACAGATTATTACAGAAAATGTAGTGCAACATTAAAAAATTAAATACGTTTCAGTAAAAATAATCTAGCTCTGACAATGACTGTGACTAGTCAATATATTCTGGTTGTGAGTGGAGCATGTTAGCCTCTGATAATGACAATTGCAATTTCTTCAATCGGTATTCACAGGGCAAATACATTCAAAGTAAATAAATATTCGAGCATTTCATTTTTCCAACATCAGCTAAATAGAATTCATAGTTTTACCTCTGTAGCCTGTGCACTGGACTTCACTCCATCTACTCCAGAGTATGACTGGTCACTGTTTTGGTCAATTAACGGATCAGTGTTAGAATCATCAACCTGCTTGAGAAAACACACAATTAGACACCACAAATCCTCCAGCTATAGCTAACAGCAATGGGGTATTATTCTGACCTGTTCATGAGTTGACGGCAATCTCCGGCCTCCAGTCAACTGGGCTTTGATCACAGGTTGGCCCTCTGCAGGTTTGGTCTTCTGCTCATACCCATAACACGACTGCATCTATAACACCATGAAGAAGTTCAATGAAAAGTCTCTATATAGAGCCAATCTTATCTAATCAGTGTTCTTAAACATACCATTTCCCTTAAATTGAGATACAAGGAACCTACACATGCATAAATTATGTTATTTGAAAGCAGTGACCACATTGTAATCCTTACCTTGACCATTGGTAGGTTCTCTTAGGTTAGTAGTCTCTTCTGTGATAAGGGATCTGGATGTGGGACTATTGGGGTTTTTAAATAATAACAAACATAAACCTGGAAACTATTGGAACATGTGGATTTCAAAATAAAATCGTTGGATCAAGCAAAAATTTGTATGTTATGTTTTGAAATAAGTGTGTTCATAGTTATATATTTTAAATAATCTACTGTATAAGATTCTTGAACATCTGTACAGTACACTGAGTTACTATAATGTTCAAGACAAAAAGACTTGTTTAGAAAAAAGAGTGTTTAATAATACATAATACATTTCTGTAGCAGTAACAGGTAGTGGTCCAAATCATCTCTGACTACTCCTGAAGGTGATTTCTGTAATACTTTGGGCAACAGGGGAAGCAACATTTAAAAATGAATTTCCTCTTGTGAGCTTAGTAAACTGGGGAGTCCACTGAAATGCCTTTGACCACACCTTTGAGCTCTGCCACCACCTGTTGAGATACGAGTCAAACATTAGTACCAACTACTCTAAACACATACATTTTACTACATAAAACTTACAAACATAACATTTTTCAAACAAAAGTATAAAGATCAAATAGATCACAACTCTATAAATATCGTGGGGTTAATATGTGGCACATTAGTTGATTTGGGGTGAATTGTCTGTGGAAAGGGGGCGGGATTTCACTCCTTTCAGACACATTAGAACTATGACTTGATTTTGTGTCTATTTTTTTATTTTACATTCACTATAGACCCTTTAAATTGTTGGTCATGTAGAATGTACAAAGTTCCGGAACGGAGGTGACTGGAGCAAAAGTGAGTTAACTTTACAAAAACAGTAGTGTTTGTGGCCAGGGGTAGAATAATTCTGAACATACAATGTCTGTGAGGACTTGTCCAGTAAAAACTAAAAATCAAGAATTCTGCCTCCAGCCAAAAGTCTAACTGTTACTAATGTGTACATTAAATAAACATACAATGTGAGGTACATTCACTAATGTTTCCTACCCAGGCTCTGACATCA
>JAVQKC010007931.1:0-13506 GCA_036025475.1 Philypnodon macrostomus
GGTTCTGTTCATCCCTGGTTCTCTCTGTTCATCCCTGGTTCTGTTCATCCCTGGTTCTGTCTGTGCATCCCTGGTTCTGTTCATCCCTGGTTCTGTCTGTCTCATCCGTGGTTCTGTTCATCCCTGGTTCTGTCTGTGCATCCCTGGTTCTGTTCATCCCTGGTTCTGTCTGTGCATCCCTGGTTCTGTTCATCCCTGGTTCTGTCTGTCTCATCCGTGGTTCTGTTCATCCCTGGTTCTGTCTGTCTCATCCGTGGTTCTGTTCATCCCTAACAAACTGAATCCCAGATTTTTGGCAGTAAACCAGGTGAAGATAGTTACTACCTTTAAGCCAAACTCTGATCAAATTGAAAGCATTGCTATTTGACCTGATTTCCTAACTTGCATGAAAGATTTGCACAGTATTTACCAATGTAAATAAGGTTGAAAGGGGAAGTATAAAATAAGAGGAAGCTATAAAGTTCAGTACAGTTATACAGGTTCGATAAGTGGGTCTTAAACTGTGGTATGGGGACCACTGGTGTGCAATGTCTCTGTAATGGTGGATGCGGGGTGACTTTATCTTGAAATGCTTCACACCCAGGCAGCAGTGAACGTCAAAGTTTGCTTTAGCACAGCTTTATTACGAATTGCTAATCTTCTGTAGGCCTAAAGGTAACACACTGAACTAGAAGAGAGGGTGAGTATAGAACCATAAGACCAGTCTAGAGGGCAAAAGTGTTAATACGTTTGAAAAATGATACCAGATGTCCATTGGTTGTACGCCTGTAAACAAGCCGACAGCAATTTTATTTAGCTAATGCATCGGTAATTAGTCAAGAGGTTCTCAAACTATGACACGGGAACCATTGGTGGGCTCTAGAGTCTCAGTTAGGGGAGCTAGGTTTAGTGATTTGGTTTAAATTTGGTTCAGACCTGGTTTAGTTCTGGCTTATTGCTGGAATAGTTCCTCTTTTATCCTTATTTGGATTATTCTGCATTGATTCTGCATTTTGATCCTGGTTTAGGCTCATTTCTGTCTGGCAGCTGTAAAGCCAGATCTTTTCTGAAGTGGTACTTGGTGAAGTGGTACTTGGTAAATAAACGCTTTTCAACATTTTTCAACAAAGTCTTATAAAAGTGGAAAAAAGCTTATTATTATTATTATTATTATTATTATTATTATTATTATTATTATTATTATTTTACATCTGCATTGACTCTGCTCTGGTTGTTTTCTGAATGAAATCAACATTAACCTTTTATTGGGGCAATGTGTGCCATGATAAATGAGCTCGACATTTTGAGTGTGTACTGTGTCTCGTGGGTTCTTTGCATGCTTTGCTTAAACTGTAGACAATAGAAAATCCATATTGTTGTACTCCACATAACTTCAGTTGGATGTAGGCCAAATAAGTCCTGGGTGAGTGCACAGAGTTACACAGGCTCTGAGTTCAGGTGACTTGAAGTGCGTGGATATTGTGGGAAATAGAGCAGAAACAACAGCAGAGCATCACATCCCCTTTAGTCTCCTATGGGACCGGTCTAGCGCCTATTGTTGCCATTCATTCAGGTTTAAAAACGCCTTTAAGTTTGATGTGAACACACTTTTGGTTTGAATTAAACAGCTTTGGAATCTGTTGCTGGGTGAATACAACCGTTTTCCCTAAAAGTACCTGGTCACAACTGGCTTTTATAGACTCAAAAATGAAAAAATCAATCAACAATCATCCTCGTTTGAAATGGTATTGTTGATAAAGATGAAGATGATGAAGACTATATAGACTGTTTTTTTTTCTTTTTGTGTTATTTTTATGAATCCACAGAAAATCTTTTCCTCTCCCAGCAAACCATTTTTTTTGCCAAGAGAAGAAGACGTTTTTACTGCCCCACAGCTGCCAGTCGATAAAATAAACTGCAGGTGGGGGGTTAAGGGAAGTGGCCTAAAGAGAATTTATGACCCCCCCGAGTGACGTCAGTTTACCGGTCTGCTCCAATTCAAGGGGTTCTCTCTAAAAATGTGTACGGTCTCATTCACACACAGCCCTTTCAAGAGGTCACATCATTTATTTTTGCGATTCCAGATTGAGTATCATTGTAGATGTCATGCAGAATGCCCAGGACAGTTTATACTTGTGTTTAGAGTCACAGCTTAAAACCCGGGTCAGATCCATAGTAAACCCACAGCCAAAATGTGAAAAATTTGACTGAAATTGGCAGGACCTGGTAAAGGCTGGGTAAGGTTTGGGGGGAATGTGGTGTGACCAGTGCCCTCAAATCAAACTCCTGAGTCACTAAACAAGCCTATCAGAGCCTGCGGGACCTGTGACAACATCAAATCAGAGTTTGTGTGAGCTACGCCAACACTCAACAACTTTTAACTTTTGTTTATTTGTCATATGCAGGTTCAACACAAGGTCAACAATGCAATGAAATTCTTTGGATCGGAAGAACCGTTTGACTCGCTAAGATAGTCAAGAAGTACTAGTAGCATGCAGTAATAGTACATGGTAAAAAAGTGTGCAAAAAAGAGATAAGTAAACAATGTAATAAACATAATAAAAAGTTCAATAAAAGATGCAAGGTAGGATTAAATAAGGTGTAAGTAGAGTATTTCACAGGTGGTAAAATTACTTCAAGTGAATTTCGTATTGCACATTATATAGTATTGCATTATTAGGGACTAAACTAACTCCCAATGAATAACAACATTCACAACTTCACTGACTTTAACTCATTCAAACTGCTTCTCTTTGAGCCTGAACCATGTAGCAACTTCCGCTCACGGGTTGGTGTTGCTTTGCATATAAACACAAATGACCCTGACCACACTCTCTGCTCTCCAAGGAACCGGTCTCACCCAGCAATCGGGGCATGATTCTAGCAGGAATTGTCCTGCCCTGCCCAGAGTGTTGGCACCGGGACAGTGGGGGAGGAGGGGCGAGATCCAGCACTTAAAATAGACATGTTTAGACGGGACTGTTCGGATCACCTGGCACATACAAACACACGTTTATATATTTCTTCTTTGAATGATTCGGGTTTCAGAAAGCACTATAGACCACTTTATCGTTTATCATAGATTAGTTCATTGGTTCCTAAACTGTGGTGCAGGAGCCATGGCTGGTACCAAGTTTGATACCAGACTGAAACGGTACTGTATTTTCTACAGAGAGCAGTTGCATCCAGCCCTGTGTTTTGAGCTGATTAAGATTGGCAGCTGTCATTCAAGATATTGTATGAAGTTATCACAACATTTTATATTAGCCTGGGTAGTAAATTATACTACAGGCAATAGTCTTAACACTATATAATATATACTATACTATAATACACAATAAACAAACTGCTACTTCTATCATTTCTGCGTCAAAACAGTATTTATATGGAAGATGATTCAAAAAATCTGATAGTAGTAGTCATTCAGGTACCAGTATTGAAAATCGTGTAGGTACCCGGTACTGGAAGAAAATAATAATAACAGTACCTAGCCCTACTTAGGAGTATTTTTTAGCTCAAGTCTTTGATTTGCGTTGAGTTCCTGTGAATAGCCTTGCTCTGGTTGAGGGTTTGACTTTACTTTAGGGCTGGTTTCAAACTGGTTTAGACCTGGTTTTAAGATCTGGATATTGCTCACACGGCACCAGGCTCCTCTTCCCTATCCGAAACAGTTCATGAGGGTCCGCTGGGGCCCATGTCAGTCTGGTTAGAGCTGATTGAAGAGTGTCTTGTCTGGTTGTCCTGTGGTGAGTGACGTGTGTTCTGCTGGTGTCTGCGTGGACTCAGCAGAGTTTAAGGCCATTTGCAAACTGTCTGACTCCAACATGGGCTTACGAAGTCAATAGACACAGGGCTTCTCCATTTGTCAAAAACAAAATGCATACATTTACAGTACGGCTCAATATTGGATAACCATGTTGAATATTGGGATGTCAGTTTATCTTTGGGATATATACGTACTGTGCGTTGATGCAAGTTCAATTAAGTAGAATTAGTAGTTTTATTTACTAGTTAAAATGGCTTCAAAATCAACACATCATCAAGACTAAATGAGGACCAAGTCTAAAGCAAAAAATACAAGTAATGTAAGGAAATCAAGACTAAAAATTTAAATGTATTTATTTAACACATTTTCATTCTAGGGAAATCTATTATTGTAGTGTATTTATAACTTTGGATATTGCATTTACTGATAACATTAAATGCAATAAATATAATCTTGCAGCCCTAACCAGCTGACAATGAACACCCGAAACCACCAAGCTACTCAAAATCCAGATTTAAACCTGAGCCTTTTGTTTGAATCAACCACAAGTGAAATACAATGAACTATCACTGACAACCTGGCACCACAGTGTCTCGAATCACCATTTAGTCACTGTGGGCCAATCCTGTGGGTAAATAATTGAAATGCGTCTCTTATAACCCATTGTCCACCTGTCTCTCCTCCTATAGGCATCCCTCTGGTGTGCTTCCTGGTGCTGCTGCCTCTCAACATCCCCTGGTCCCAGATCAGTGTGACGTGGCTGGGCGTGGTCCACTTCCTGGCCTGCCTGTCGCCTCAGCTGGGCTCCGTGGTCTACCACCTCTTCATGAACCACGAGGGGGGAGAGCCCGTCTACCACACCCTGCTCAAGCTGGACGTGTGTGGGATATGCATGATCAACACGCTGGGTGAGCATATCGGTATCGGCCTGTACAGATGGCCAATGTTAACCTGTTTTGCAAAAAGCATAACTTCTAATATCAAGATTTAGAAACAGCCAATTTGAATTTTGTCATTTCCCAAAATTTTGTCATTTCCAAAAATTTTGTCATTTCCAAAAATTTTGTCATTTCAAATTATTTTTAAAAAACTGCTATTTCTACAGTGATTTCTTAGTTATGTTTAGCTCATTCGGTAGAGCGTGTTGCCCATATACAGAGCCTACAATGTTCATGAGTTCCCGGTCACTCCCCAGTCTTCTCCCTGATTGTGATCTACTGTCCTGTCAAATTAAGCCAGAAAAGGCCAAAAAACATGTTAAAAAATATAAAAATTGTGTAGCTCTAGTTTTTCTCCAGGAAATAGCATGATCCCTGTTATTGGTCGCTCAGCAGCAGATGTGTCTTATTGCCGCTCTGGTCACCCCCTTTATGATTGAGTGCCAATGATTTGCCATAAAAGTGTTTTGCTTGGAAGTGGGCCGGTATAGATTGGTCAGAACATATTCAATGAGACACTCAAAGTCAGTTGACCAATGTAAGCAGTGGTCCTAACCCTAAAATGGTTATTGATCAGGGAGTACTCTTGGACCCTACAGGACAAGGGCAAGAACAAAAATGTAAAATGTATGTATGTAATTTCCCACAGAAATGTTGTCAGTTAAGGTAGTAGCTTACTCCTAGTTCTTTTTTACTGCGAACTTACATATTAAGGCCATTAATACACAGAATTTGCTGCTCCTAAATGCCACAAAAAGCTAATTTAACAAAAACATTGCATTATAAAACCATAAAAAATGGGTTTTGGGGAATAAATAAAATGCATGCATTACTTTATGTAGCTTTTTTGAATGGTAGTCATAGTCAAGGGGTAGCTGCTTATAGTCTTAACTACCAATTGGTGGGAAACACTGGGTTATGGATGACTGGAGCCTATTCCAGCAACTATGGGCCGTATGCGGGATACACCGTAGGCCTAGACAGTGCAGTTGCAGGTTTGACTCTCATAACCAACACATACTAACCTACTGTGTGTCAGTGACAGCTCTTTGCTCACTGCTATTCACTGACTGACCTTTATTTCAACTATGAATGAGAAAAGCCTATTTACTTAAAAAGGGCCAGACATTGTAGAATTTGTTTTTGTAAAGCAAGAAATGACAAAAGAGTGACTTTTTCTTTGTTTCCATTCATGACAATTCAAAATCATTCACATCATCTTAATACAATGAGAGGTTATCAAACCCACAGAAACAACAGTAATAGCCAAATAAAACAATGGCATCTACAAGAAGCTGAAAATATAGGGAAAACATGGACGTAGCTGTAGCAGTACTGCAACCTTGGCTTTTAACCTTTAACAGGGTTAAATGTCCACAAGTTGGCATCAGAGTCAGTTAATTAAACTGTTTTTTGTCCCATTCAAGTGAATGAGAAATTCTTACAGACGGATACAGACGGTAATCCGGATCAGTCCCAAAATCGAATCACTTTTTCTTTGTGTCATTCCTGACATCCAAATTGGTTTAGTAGTTTTTGAGTTAAGTCGCTTACAGACGGACAGATGGACGAATTTCCTCCATGGTGGAGGTAATTACGTTTTGGTGTGGACTTTTGTGAGATATATTTAAGGCTTTGTTACACAATGGATAAAGCATTTACCCCTGTACCTTACGTTTAGCATTGTGAGATACGGTCAGTGTGTTGCTCTCCATAGGGGTGGGTGATATGATAAAAATATAATATTGTGATTTTATTAAGCCAAGCTCATGATTTTGAAGTTGACTTTGTATATTTTTGCCTTACAGACGACTGTCTTCATTTGTAACTACAAATTCAATGTGCATCCAATCCAATCATAAAATTGAATACTACTTATTTTTCTTTTTTATTAGTAATAAAAAAACTGGCATTGATAGAGATAAAATGACAGTGAGGAGCAGATAAATGAATCACGAGTTAAAGATCTTCCCAGATTAGCAGATAGTCATTTTGCACACCCCCTCCAGTTTTTTAACACATGTTGCCCTGGCTCTCTCAGGTATGCTGCCCATCGTATACAGCACTCTCCTGTGTTACCCTGTGATCCGGACCATGGCTCTGTTGCTCTACATACTCCTCTCCACTCACGCCATCTACTGCGCAGTCACGGCCCGCAGCAGTGTCCGCCGACTGCGCTCCTTCGCCTGGCAGGCCCTGTTCCGCTTCTCCTTCTTCATCCTCCGTTGGGTGGGGGTGGGAGGGGGCAGCCCCACCTCCCTGCGCCACTTTGTCACCATGGACGTCCTGGCCGTGCTGGGAGGGGTCATCAACATCACCCGAATCCCCGAGAGGTTCAGACCGGGTCTATTCGACTACTGGTGCAACAGCCACCAGATCATGCACGTCTTAGTGGTGGGGTCTATCCTCTACCTTCACTGGGGGGTCCTAGATGACTTACTGTGGATCAATAGCTACATTTGCCCCACGGACTGACCCCCGCCTAAACAGCCCCCGCCCCACAAGAAAAGACACATGCACTGGATAATGTTAAAGACCTCTGGGTGGGGGCTGTTGAGAGGTAGGAGTAAATCAGGGGGATGTACTGATGCTATGCTGCATGTTTTAGCCTACGTCTCCGAATGTCCATATCGTCTGTCTGTCTGCTGCGGTCTCCCCCAGGAACACAGGTGCATATAAAGACATCAACAGCATAAAATGTTTAAAAGTGTTCAATTATTCAGTGCTTTCAGGCCTTGTCCAAACTAACACAATCTGCACAAATCTCCCTAAATATGATCTGACATCCCGTAAGACAAATAGATAAACAAATGACTAAAGGCTCTCAATAGAAGATAATGCAAACCCTTCCAAATCAAAATATAGTGCAGAATAAATACAGCCTAAATCAAGACTCACCCAGGTCTGAAATAGGGCTTAATGCTGACTAAATAAGAACAAAATAGTAACTATACCAGGATTAACTAAATCTGGTCTGCCTTAAGCAATGGTCCACACATCAAATCTAATCAACAACCACGCTATATTATTAGAACAGCATTGTTATGGCTTCGAAAATAGTGTAGTTTCCCTCATTGTATTAAAAGTACGAAAAATAAACAATATTTTTCTGCCTGGCATAATACTTTGACAGCTCCTATTGTAAGTACAGAACAATATTGAATAGAGGAATGGAATATTGCCAAAAGTGACCAAAGTGGGGGATGAGAAAGAGTTCAAATCATCCTAGCCGAACTTAAAATGCTTAATAATTGATTCATTTGGAGAAAAAGTGCATGAGTTTCTTATAGGAGTGAGATACGGTCTGTTCTCCATTGTGTAGTCATCATGTTTCCTGGCTTTAGAGCGGCGCCCAACGAGCCGCAGCCAACAAACAAAAATGTTTGCATGTGGATAACCAGCCAAGCCGAGGAATGTCTTACAAAACGCCTGCATTAGTTTGGACAGGGCCTCCATAGACTATACTCCGAAGTCTTAACGAGATGGTTTGGGCCTTCACAGTGGGGTTGGATATGTGCTGTGTGGGAAGAAGAGAAACAGTGCATTTCTGAGAACTTGAAAAGTTTTTATCAGAACAGATCAATCTTGTTTTTTATAATTTTAAACAGGGCTTTGTATACAATCAGCTAAGGCAGTGGTTCTCAGACTTTTCACACCAACTACCATCTGTCATTATATCTGGTTTTCCAAGTACCATCCTCAAAGAACTTCAAAAAGATAAATAGTGTATAGCCCTGAAAAAGTACTTTTGAAGTGGTAAAATGTGTCACTGGTTTCAAATAGCCTATATTATGTTCGTGACGTCTGATGATCACTCCGCCATCATTTCAGCCCCACTGCTAAAAACCCAAACTCATCTCATGCAATGTTTGTACAAGACCTTTACTAATATCACAACAGAAGACTACAGTCAGAGATGTCCCCTATTTACCTATGCAGCATATCTCACTGAACGGATTCACCTGTAGACACCACTGCTAAGCTCTCGACACCAACAAATTGCAATGCACTGATTTTTGTTAGTTTTTTTGTTGCCATTGCCTCTAAGTGACTGTGTATCAGAGGAACTGGTTGCATAGGGTTCATTCCTGTTTTGAGTTTACATCGTTTGGTTTGGACCATACAGGGGCATTTTTGCACAACATCTCTATACAAATCTTCAAAGTACTGTATATGATATATGATAATGTCCTAGATTAATATTGGCCTCAACAACAATAGGAAGGAAATAGAGATAACAATGCATCTAATATGTTTGTTTTAGCATTTGTTAGCGTTCTGTTTTTGAGTGTACTTTCTGTCAGCGGTGTGTAGCATCAGGCAGTGCAGCCTCCCAGGAGGTGGAGGTGGGGCCGTGACCAAGGATTATATCAGTCAGGTAAAAAAGGAGAATTGATTGAGGTCTAAACCAGGGCTAAACCAGGCCTAAGCACAGTCTAAACAAGAACTAAAACTGGACAAAAACAAGGACTAGATGAGGTCTAAACCAGAACAAACCAGGTCTTATCCAAGACTAAACCAGGCCTAAACCATGACACTTGAAGTGTCTAGTGAACTAAACCACTTAACCAAGGACTGAACCAACAAATTCTGTAAATAAAAACAAGTCTAAACCAGGACTAAACAAAGTCCCAACCAGGACTGAACAAGGTCTAAACTAGAGCAAAATCAGGTCTAACCAACGACTAATTGAGGTAGGAAACAAGGATTAAATCAAGAATAAACGGGTCTAAACTGAGAAGTTCAATAAACCAGGACAAAACCAGATAAATGCACTGGAGCTTTGAGAGAGACACAATGCACTGGGGTTTTATGTTATTTCTAAAATGATTGATTGATACTATTTATTTGTATATTTGTGAGTGCCATACTGCGCTGAGGCGGATAAAGAGGCACAGGATCATTGGTCGACTAATCAGGGCAGAGGTCACAGAAATGTTTAGCTTCATTGAGATAATCCAGGGATTATCTTTTCATTTTGGCACATGTTCTTCTTTTGTGGAAGCCTTCTTTATTACACAATAGCCCTCAGCCGTATCCTCTAAATATGCTTTTTGAAATGCTATAATAGTTTTGACCTAACTTTTTCACTAGGGCTTTTTGTTAAGGTTCAACGTCAAAACTAAACAAGGCCAAAGGAAAACCAAATTAAACACAAATAATACATTTGCTCATATTGTGATCATTTTGCTCTTCGTTTCACCAAGATAAATCATGTCTAAATTAGAATTAAACCAGGGGTAATCGGGACTAAACCAGGTCTAAATCAGATCTGAACCACCAAAAACAGAATTTTGTGGCTTAGACCCTTCTTTTCTCATAAACTCAGCTAGACAGTTGTTACGACAGATACAACTGTTTAACATTAGCATCTGGCAATAGTTTTTAATGTCTGAATTATGTTTACATGAATGTGGATTCGTTTTTATGTGATAGTTGATAGAGGATTTCACTATTCATTTTGCGATGAGTCATTTATTTGATTGAATGCGTTTATTCTTTGGTTTGAACTGCACTATTTCAACGTAGGACCTATTATTACTGTTTTGTTTTTGTTTTTTTACAGGAATGAACCCTTAGCCTTTATAGGAGGTTAATGTGTGTTTGCAAATGCTTTTGAACTATTTATTTGATGTAGGTTTTTCAAAGTTGTAAGGGACTTTCTAAATGACTTTGCACATTGTCTTATGTTGCCAACAGTCACAGCTGCTGCCCACTGACTGGTTTGAGTTAGCTTCCTGTGCTAATCACACTCAAATGTCAAAAAAGCGTTTCCCACATTTGTACAGCTGTATGTCTGCTTGTCCCAACACTATACATGATCATGTAAAAGCTCAAAGTAATGTATTTTGGCCAATGAATGATAATGCATGAACGTAGCTGTTAAGACAATATTAGATTTAGCTTTCTGTTCAACTACAGGTCACTGTTTCTGAGAATATTCTTTAGTGGAGAATGGGCGGAAAGTCATCTAAGGTTAGCCTCTTTTATGCTTCTTTTTGAAATATTGGCACTAAAGCTGAGTTTCAGAGTAAACCCATCTGTTTTCCAGTTAAAAACAAACAATACAGTCATAATATAGTCAAAATAGTCTCTTCAACTAAGATGATCTATTCTGGCAAAAAATCAGCAATACCACTGTGTTTAAATGTGTCAGGGTGAAAAAACTGGCAACCATCTTGAATTACTGTAGTTTATTCAACTTTCCTGATTAGAATTCCGCCCAGTGGCCATTTCCGACCTCAGAACTCGAACTCGTGAATTCCAACTTCCAAGGACAACGAGAAAACTTTCATAACAGCAATATGCCATCAGAAAACAGAAAGTAAGCATAAAAGTGACTGCAAATATATGTTAGCTCAGCCTTGTATTCCCCGAGTGGTATAGTTTAGTATGGCACAGATTCAAACATTTTCGCCCCACCTTTCCCCACTCAAATCTAGTTGTACTAAAAATTGTGTGGCACTCATTTTGACAATGTAAACACAACTACAAGTGTACTAGGCTAAACCACACCAATATCAAAAAGTGCAATGTAACAACTCATGCTGATCAATATTCTTTCCTCACAGCAAGAAGGTCACGCGAAGGCCACAAGCCTTTCTGTGGGTACTCATGGGTCTTAGTGTGTGCCATGCCTATTGGTGTGTACTGAGAATCACGCAAAACAACTTGAATACAGTCAGCCATAGCTTAGTTTTTACAGCTATCATAGTAGACAATAAATTAAGTAGATTAACCAATAGATAACCTTGCATTAGCTAAACAAAAGAGCAAATATTAGGTCTATCTCCGGTCTAAACCAAGGGATATTTTAGCATGTACCAGAACTTGAGAACCGCTAGCCCAACCCATTGTAGGTGTGAGCTGTTCTTAGAATATGACTATACCCAAAGTTACCTGGTAAATGCATTCAGAGCAAAACCATTTCTTGAAGATGTGTTTTGATTTCTAGAAAGAATCCAATTCAGATTTCCCAGAAAGCTTTGCACTTGAGTGAAACTCGATCCTTCTTGCTGTGAGGTAACTGTGCTAACCACCAACACCATCACGCTACAATGTCACCACTGCCCGCTTGTTTGTATGAAGAAGAAAATACTATGTCAAACTTTATCTGCTATTTGAGAGTGCATTTGGTGCATCTAAATGTAAAGGAGACATTTTTGAGAGGATCTCGACAGGCATGTGAATTACCTCCTGGTCTATCTATGCATTATTATATTATTGTTATTATTCCGACCGATAATTACAGTTTATAGTTTCTGGTCAAGCAGCAGAAGCGCTCTTTGTGAATGAGTCTCCCACTTCTCAGGGAGTCATAACAGTAGCTCTAACTGTCGAAACAGGTTGGAGTTCTCGCCCTTACCAACATGGCCGCCGATACTCTACGTTCAGTTGATAATTCTCTAGTAGAATTGGGTCAGTTGGTTATCTTATGGGGTTTTATGTTGATTTACCATGTTTGCATCAAGGCCGTAGATAACAGTGGGGTAACGTAGTAACAAGGGGCCCCAAGTTTTTAGAATGGGCCCTACAATTATGAAGCACATATTAGAATTTCTAATGCAGTACGATGAATGAGGTCAGCAAGTGGTCCGTTTAGCAATTGACTGACACTATAAGTTATTTTTATATATTTTTTATTTATATATATATGTATATTTTATGTCTTAATAACCTCAATTGTATTTCCTGGCTTCAAATTGATCAATATTTGTTATTGATTGTAATAAGTGTACTGCTTGATGTTACGCCCCTGTTAGATAATTAATCCAGCCACAAGGGGTCAGTAAAGAAACAAATGATTATTTGATTTATGGCATTGAGAGGAAAAATTAAGAAATTATTTACCATTGGAGCAACTTTTTGGCTCAATGGATAGAGCATGTACCCCTGAACTAGAAGGTCCGGGCACTATTTCTTTACATGTGGCTAATGCCTTGGCGAAGGTCTGCTCTCTCGTTCTAGTTCATTGTTAGTTGTGAATTTAAGCGTAACTAACCTTATTAGCGTATTAAACTCGGCTGAACGGTCTTGGAGCCAATATTTGGGGCAGAAAATAAGCAGCTGCCTCCTGCTATTTCGAAATATTCGGCTAAATAATAAAATAATAGTCTGGCATTTTTAGATAGGCCTATTAGTTACCCATTTAGCTTCATTTTCATTCAAACAAGTAATCCGTGGAGTCTATGTCAATCAATATAAAATGCTAAAAGCTACATAAGCTACATAAGATAAATGTCTGAATATATTGGAGTATATGGCCATGTTGGAGGAAGAATTCACAGCCTCAAATTTGGTCTTTGTCCTTTGTGTGTATGTTAACTTCAAAATATATTATAATGTAAGGAAACTAACAAGAGAAAAGACATTTTCTAAAACAGGTGCCGGACAGCCTGTTACCGAGCTGTTTATATAATAATTGTGTTGTGGATACTACTGACACCAGTCTATGTAAATGTATAGTTCAAGAGACAACAAGCCCTTTCTATTGGACACAGAAGGGAGCTTATGGAGGGTCTGTCTGTTATTTTTGTCATATCTTCAGCATGACATTTTAAATTGAGTGTGGCTCCCTCTGGTGGATGTCCATATGTTGGCATTAAACTGTAGCCAAATCAAGGTCGTGATATAAATTTACTGTTGTCCCTTTGTCCAACATGTAACAGACAGGCTCTCACTCTCCTCCAGCAACGATTGTGCAATAAACTAAATCTATATTTTTAAATTGTGATGTCTTAAGTGTCTTTTGTTATCCTCATCCGACACGCTGGAGGGACTATGTCTCTCGGCTGGCCTGGGAACGCCTCGGGATTCCTCCGG
>JAVQKC010007947.1:0-15804 GCA_036025475.1 Philypnodon macrostomus
ACATAGTAGCTTACCATCATCAGGTGTGACTGGAGTGAATGAATAATACAAATATGTAAAGCGTCTTTGGGTATCTTGAAAAGCGCTATATAAATGGAATGTATTATTATTATTATTAACTCATCAGAAGGGTCTTGATGGGTACTTCCATTATTCGTGTGATCACTGAAATAATCTCCTTTCTCGTAAGGTAAAGGGAATGACCTAAAGCCTTTTGCTTGTATTGGTGTGAGTCAGTCAAATGAAACTGTGTACTTATTGTGCAGCTTCTGAAGAGCTTGTGCAATAATGCCACCTCATTTCCCATGAATATTGTTTTTGCCAAAACAAATTGTGTCAGTGCATTGTTTGTTTGAGATTTCTCTAAAATGGGTTAATAAGGTGAAAAGGTTTTCAAAAGCTTTAAAACTGAGTATATTTTTTCTTTGCCAATATTGCTTAATTTACTTGACTAGACTGAGGCTTGCTTTTGCTTTTAGATCCATTTTCCAAACAAACCCGCCTGGAATCTAAGTAGTGTACCATCTCTCCTATTCTTTCCACTAGCCTACTGCTAATGATGTAATTGTAGTGACATTAAGCCAATGATTGGCCTATATGGCACGTTGCCACATAACAGGCATTTACAGGGATAAAGGGTGCATGCTAAATCTATGATACAATTCACCAGAGGTTCTCAAACTGTGGTATAAGTACCACTAGTGGTACGCAAGCTCACATTCAAAGAAGTCTTTTTGTAGTTCAAGTCTAGGCTGATTTTAGATCCAGTGTAGTGCTGGTGTGGACCTAGTTTAGACTTGATTTAGATGCCCCACTTTATGATGAGGGTGAGTCCAGGATAAGTCTTGAGTTAGGCTAATTTTAGTTCAATAAAACTGCGGAAAGCTCAGTATTTTCTGAGGTGGTACTTTGTGTGAAAGGTTTGAGAGCCTCTGCAATACCAACTACACACACTGTCCATCCACTTGGGTGCTCACACACACAGTAGAATAGAGGTAAGTGGCCGGTGCTGGGAAGGCCTGGAGCATGCTGCCAGTGGCGTCCTGTTGAGAGAGCAGGAAAACACTGCTGTTTCTGAGGCTGCTGCTCTATTTGTCATGTTTTCCAAAGTAACCAGAGACGGCAGGAGATTAGCCCATGGAAAATACTTAGATAATGATGGAAAAAGACAACAGTTTGCATGCTCAAGAAACGCAGTTGTCAAATCGTGATTATATTATTTTTAATAACTCTTTAATATTAAGCTTTTGGTCTGTAACAGAGCATGCTGCCTTTGAGAATTGTGTCTGTTGTTTGTGGGCTGGATTTAATATTCATTATTGACAGCCTTAACTTCCTCTCGTTCATGTGATGTGTTTTATTTTTGCTTTGGTAACTGTATAGAGGTGGAAGGTCAGCAGAGGTGAGGCTATAGCTAACAGTGTATCTACAGTCGTTTCACAGCTTTATTTTGGATGCTGTCCACAGTATATTACACCCTTTTGCTTTTTACTCATTTGAGGCAGCAAACATTAGGGACAAACACACATTCAGCACTTTTTTATTAAATATAAATTAAACAAACATGCAGGCCTCTCACCTGTTGGTTTTAGTCCGTCACCTTTCCCAGAGTATTGACAAAATAATGAAGAGGTTGCCAAACACACCCACCTCACTCACAATTTCTATGTTAATCTATTTATACATAGACAGTATATATAAGTATTTTGAAAAATGACTTCTACTTTGGCCGGCAGTGCACCTGCTTATACCGTAAATATGGAATTGGAGGAGCTCTTTAATCAAAATTCTTAATACTACATAGTCCACGGTCTAGTTATCACGGCCACGGGACGTCCTATCATATTTCCTACCAGTCCCTTTGTTTGAGCAAGATGTACCTGCCTTGTATTTGTGTTAGTAGTATCCAGACTAGCCACCAGGTACTATCTAAATCTGAATCATTATAGCTTATTTTATGTATTTCTGCACAGTAGCACATGCCAAAGATGTGATGGTTGCTAGTGCTAAACCTTGGCTTTTTTTTACAGGAGCATCATAGTAGAAATAAGTATTGTCAATTCTGTTCAGCTTCTAAACTGTTTGCAGAGGAAGGTGAAAGACTAAAAAGGAGTGTGTTTGAACCCATCTCCAGCTCCTCTTTTTTAAGTTGGTGCAGTGCATTCAGTAAGAATGATCACATTCTGCTGTTATCTCTGCCTCATTAAATGTTGTGTGAATGCATTCATTGCATTGCCAGTATTTTCTGTTTCTGTAGTGGTGTCCAGTTCCACAGAGGTTTATATTTAGAATTGAGTGCATATGGGAAATTAACTACCCTGGCGGAGGTCTGCACTCTCCGAGTTCTTTCTAGTGTTTATTTATGTTTCTTGTTTGCTTTTCTATGCTGCAAATTAAGGTTTAGTTTTCCATGGATATAGCTAGAAAGATTTATATAGTAAGAGTTAGTCGAAGTTAGTTAATTGAACACTATCTTTACTATCAAAATGATCCTAACTTATAATATTCATAGAGAGGTGTGCAGAACAATCATTTATGGTGAGGGATGCTACTTACAAAATACAGATTATATAGTATAGTATAGTATAGTATAGTATAGTATAGTATAGTACTCTTGCTCTTGAGTTTAGGAGAGGCACCTCTCCATTCAACATCAGAATGATTGAGCTTTAGAGCATGCGTCACTCTGGACACCAGGCGTTTCATAAGCTCAGCCAAGTTTCCCCTAAATCATTTACAGAAACCTCACCAGGGAAAACAAGTCGACCACATCAGCTACTGTGGAAGTGCAGGGATCCCTCTGCTCTCAGGGTCAATGTGACTCACTGCTTTGACTGGCAACACTTCCAACGCTGGGCACAAGGTCAGAACAACCCTCATCCCCATTTCAGGCACAAATCTATTTATTTATTATCACTGTCTCAGTATCTGCAGACGCAGGCCAGGGAGGCATAAATAACACAAATAAACTAAGTGAAACATATCTTTCTTTCATCGTGATGAATGGCATCTATGCAGAAATATCTAGACTTCCCTCTCCCTGGACACTTCTTCCAGGGAAATACATAGTTGGGTGAAAGTGAAGGGGTCTGGCTGGCCATGTCTATCACTACTTCTATGTTTTCCTGAATGTAATCTAGAGGTTTTCTTTACTTTGTAAAATAAATACATGTCCAGTGTGATTTTTATCTAAGAGATTTGAGTAGTGAGAAATATAAAATATACTGAAACAAAAACTTTGAGGTGGACCGCAAAAAGTCACAGCACAGAATATGAGAAGGTCAAGAGCCTCCACAAGGCAACACGGCCCTTGTATGTCCATACAACAGCACATTAAAGTGTGGCTTGGGTTTTCTGTGGTTCTAAGGTCATCATACCTCATTGACAAGAGAAAAGAGAAATAAACTGACCTTAGGTTTGAGTCGCCCCAGAACTGACTCAAACCAGCTTTCTCCTTCAGTTAGAAACCATAGCCGTCACATTGTTCCATCAATAAAACAAATATGTATTTACACATGTCATATAAAAACATAATGGGAATGAGACTGCATGTTCACTATCTAAAACAATGCCACACAATCCAGTTGGGAGTTAGAATTAAGCATGCTGGTAATTTATTAGAGCTGCTATTGCATGCCATCAACAAATGAAAAATATTTCACCGCAAAAGTGTAACTCTTTTTTGAAGAGCTTCTCAAACCTCCTCCCAAAGCCTCTGTCATCCTCAGACACAATACATGAAATGTAGAAATCAGTTTCTCTGTTTGTTGTGGTGTGTGTACTGAGCCATGCCTTGGTCAGCTGTGACCTCAGAGCTTTTACTTTTAGGTGTATTTTATTTATGACGTTGTTATGTAATCTGTGCCTTTTGTCGTATTTTGCTCTTTGACAAAAAGGCTAAAGTTAAACTAGATTGTCCACATCATGTGTTTAGTTCTTCCAGTGAGACATGTCATTGTGGTTTTTCTATTGTGAGATTCCTGGTGACGTTCAGTTTCTACGTATGCACTGAACTTAGACGGGAAAGAAGGGAGTGTGTATTATCATGCCATGAACTATTGTGGGCTATTGACTTCAGAAATGATCCTACTCACTCAAGCTCACGGCGGCAGTGGCTCAGCGGTCACTCCTACTACAACCAGCGCATGCTGCTGTTGTGTCCTTGGGCAAGACACAGGAGTGTGTGAGATAGTGGTGGTGTTTGATGATGGTCAGGGACTACAGATGGAAATTATACGTAGGCTACTATCTGGAATATTTACATTCATTAGTGAAATAAATTGAGTGTTTTTACATGATTTCAAGCATACATGAAGCATTATGGCCAGTATACTTACACAATATTCACATTTTAATAAGGCACATGGAAACTGAAAGCAAAGCCAAAATGGTTCAGTCAGTGCTTCTATCTGCTTCTATCTTGTATCACTCCCTTTTTCCATAAAATTACCCCATTGTTTAACAAATTAAACATTGAGTGAAGTTTGTCAATGAATGAATGCTTTGTGCATAAATGCGTCTCATGCCGCGAATGTCCACACGCTTACCATACCAACTACTTTGCGTAATCCCCACGCAACTGGTGAGGATGCTTTGTATATTTTTAGTCGCGATGCACGTACAGAGGCAGAGGCTGGACACACTGGTGGGTGTGCACAAACTCAGTGTGCTTCTCCCTCTCTCAGTAGGCCTATAAGAACAGATCCGTGATGGAGACCCCAGCGCAGTTCATTTTTACGCAGCGGAGATGAGCGCGCGGACCGAGAAATCCAACCCAATCATGAAAGTAATGCTGGTGAGTGACCAACTTAACTTAATTTAAGGATTCACATAATTCATTTTGGATACACGCACGAAATATCTTTGAGGGAGTTTGTTTTTCAATGTGCTTTAGAGTTGAAGCGATGAGCGATAGCCTAATTGACGTTCTCGTTAATAATCGCCTTCGACTGGAGCCTACCTGCAGAAACGTGCGCTGTGGGAAGAACAAAAATACACTGTATGTAAATCGTGTTGTGAAGTGTTTTTGCTGGCGCGGTATACAATGAAGTCAATAGGACTAAATGCGATTCATAAGTGAGGGTTTATATATCCAAGTATATTAACTGTTTGTGGCGGTTTGAATTTGACTAGATAAATCAAATTAAATAGGCCTATGTCATAGTTCATGTTAAAGTACATTCTCTTTATAGGGGACTGTTGTTATACAAAAATTATGTATAGAGAGAATATCAACACTACAGATATTTAAAAAGTACAATATTGTTCATTAACTGTTCTTTGACTTTCCCTGGATATAATGTACAGGCCTATACATGTTTTATAGTCTATAGCCTAATATATAGTGTTTGTAGTTTATGCTCCTATAGTGGGGATACAACATTTACTGCCTCTGCTTCTGGCAGTTGAAATCAGTGAGTTTGTATGCAAAGATGCCTATGGCACCAAGCCAATGGGTATAATTAGCGCACTTTTCTGTAACACTTTTTTATACTGTCTGTATGCTGGTCGTATATTAGCAGGCTGTTTTTTACAGGTTTGTTTTGCATATGATAATTTGCTGTGGAAAATGACAGCTCACACATACTGCACACAATGGCCTCTGTTTGTGCACATTTCTTTATGCATGTCTTCATTGGAAAGTTATTTAATGTATAGGGCTAAAATAATTAATAATTAATTTTCCGATTTCCTTTAAATAGTCACATTTTTGTTATACGCATGTTCCCTTATCAGTAGAGTCAGGCAGACACTAGTTATTTTGTCTCTTGTGCACTTACTTTTGCTCAAAGGTTTATCCTATAGAGATTCCATTTGGAAATGATGGCTTTGGCCCAACCCCTACAGTATATGATTCCTTGCCAATGTCTACGTGAAATGAGGAATCATTTTGTTGTATCTGAGAGTCATTCATTCCCTAACATCTATCACACGACTATTTATCGTTACGCCTGATGTTTGGTCTCTGTTGTGGTCATTGACTTCAGCCACAACAGCTTCCTTAAACTGAGGTTGACAGACAATACTAATCCTACAGTGCGGAGGTGAGGAAGTGTCTGAAAGGGCGGTAGACAAAGAGAGGCATGTGAGGATCAACAAACAGGTTCAAACGTTTAGATTTACCTGTGGAAGTTACCCCTGACTTCCTCTTTTCATCAACAGTGGCACTGATAACAGAACTGTGTGAGGTGTGTATGTGGGACAGCAGAATGGGTGCAAGACATGAAACAGGGTTTCTGTATGAATGATATTCAAATTATACTGAGTAATCTGTGACAATGTGTTCAAACACACCATTATCACTTATTAGAAATGAGTAATTATACTTATTTAATAAATATTTTATTTAATTTGCTGTGGATGTGAAGATTGCTTGACTTTAGTCATTTGACCGAAACCTCCTTATTACACACTGAATGTTTAGTTGATATTAATGTGGTTGTATATTCAGATGTAGAGTACATTTCAGTGGCAGGTGACCTGGTCTCTGTAGTCTTTAGGTGTGGGGAGACTGGTGTGACATTATACACACATGAGCACACACCTCTGAAGCTGGAATCCCCCTGAAGACCACCTGCACTTACAGTTAACTGAAGCCATGTGCTGTTGGATAAGCCACAGGGCAGAGTAGTTAGGGACCTTTGGGCCATGTCCTCTCTTGTCACAGATTTAAATATCATTTGGCAAGTTTTGACACATTTATCAGAAAAATATTATCAAGGGTAATAAATCATCAGCTTGTATAATACAAAACTTAGAGGCAGTATTATATTTGGACCATTTGAGGCCTATTGGCAGGTGCACGAATACTAAATGATTCATGAGTCCTATTGTAGTCAAGTATATTATTGCATTTGTTTACTTAATTTATGAATATCTGCTAAAGAACACCGTCATGCTCCTGTTTCAAAGAAAATTCAGATCAGATCTGAAATCATGAAATGTGCCTCTCCTTATATATCATTCATCTTCAGCAGCTAGTATAATTACTCACACTCACCCAAAGATTTGCCTGATGGTGCCGATACAGTGTAATTATGGCCATCAGTGGTGTCTGGATATGGTATAATTAGGGTTTGTGGTGGTCAGGCTTAATGTAGTCAAATAACTGCTTCTGTGTGAAAAGTGACACATTGACAAAACTGATCTGCCTTACAGCGTGTGCTTGTTGAGTAGAGTCAATGTATTACTTACAGAAGTCAAAGCTAGATGATCGTCCTCACTCACTCGTCTTGTCCAGCCTTTATTTACTATGCCATAGAATTGATTGGCTGTGGTGTTAGGGCTTAATATTGTATATACAGTTCTTCATTTGAAGAGACTGATTATGGGGTTGATTCCGGCGGGGCCACCCATGCTACAAACAAACACATGCCGCTTTGGGACTGTTCTCTGGATGAAAGCCTTTTACCAAATGTTAGACTAAAGGTCGATACGTTTTGCCGGGAAAACCGCTCTTCTGACCAAGACCATGTAGTTTGAAACTACACGCTTCTATCATGGTGAAGGCCATGCATCTATTTTTATCTTTCAGTGGTCTTGGTTCTTAAATATAGTTTGGTAGAACTTCAACTTTACTTCATCTTATTTATGTTGTTTAGTTATGTAAACTAAACTCCTATAACGTCACGAAAAACATAAAGCAAAAGAAATGTCTTCTACACAACATACCTTTTTTGGTCAAACTATTTAATGGGATTTTGAGGGCGGATGATTATGTACATATGGACATAAAAGAGACTGAAATCAATACTGCTTATCTTTGATGCTTATTCATTCATGCATTTGTATAGACAGTGCTTTGTTGTGGCCGGCTGAAGGTAGATGACTTGAATGCACACAGTTGGGTTCAGTGAATAAACTATAGAATACAGAGCCTGGTGCTGTTGTGTATTGTGGTGTGATGGGGAAAGCCCAGTAACTCCAACAGTTGACTTTATGAACTGGGCAGCAGCAGAGACCTCCGCATGTACACACTCTAAGGACCACTGTAATTGAACTGAATTAAAAAATGCACACAACAGAGCACATATCCTGCGCTGCTGCACGCACGTGAATGAATGTTTGGTAAATGGTAACAGTATCAATCCATTCAGCTAAAGATGCACAGCAACCTGGTGAAAGGCATAAACCACAGAGGTCTGACAGGCTATTGTTAGTTTGTGCTCACAGAGCCAACGGGGAAGTCCACAGAGCCAATAGCTGAGGGCCTTTGTAAGGGGCCTGTTGAGTCACATCTGGCCCACATGTGGCCCGGGCAGCTGCATGGCTGCATGTCAAACATGCGCTGCAACTGATAGCGTACACTTTAGGTTTGGACTATGTTTTGGGGTTTCTGCTTGGTGATGATACATGGGCTTGTTTTTGAGGCAATTGCTACATATGTCTGTCTCAGATGATCAGTAATGGCCACCCACTTTACTGAGACATATGGTGGGTTATTTTTTAGTGGAGGACAGAGATGGGTGCAGCGTGTAGAATGCAATGTTTAAACAGTTACTGTTGTTACTGCTCCTACTGGAACGGTTCTTCTGCTGTGTGCTCCCAAAAACCATGTTCTCAAATAAGACCCAAGAGTGTGATGACTTTCATTAGAGATTTTGTCATTGCTTATCTAAGAGGTTAACTACTCTGTCCATTTCTTGTTTTTGGCAGCTCCTCTCAGCCACTCTTTCCTGGGCTTTCCAGCAGCAGGACACACCTAAGTACCAGTACAGGGACTCTGTGACCTCTGAGCTCCTGATGTGTGACCAGTGTCCTCCAGGCACAGCCGTGAAGCAGCACTGTACAGCTCATACAGCCACAGTGTGCCAGCCCTGTCCACAGAGGCACTTTGCAAAGAACTGGCACTGGGGGCAAACATGCCAGTACTGCTCTTCTGTAAGTATTCACTTTATATATTGCTTATTTAAAATATAAAAGAAAGGAGAGGATATAAGGAAGGTCAAAATAAACATTACAAAATGAATCTTGTGGTGCTAAATACTAATCATTTGTATTATCTGGCCTGTTTGTGCTGGTGCAGGTGTGTAAGGAGCGGCAGCTTGTGAAGCAAGAGTGTAACAGCACACATGACCAGCTCTGTGAATGTGCACCAGGCTTCCATCTAGTGGTGGAGTTCTGCATCGCACACAGCACCTGCCCAGCAGGATTTGGAGTAAAAGCATTTGGTGAGTATCACTGAAGTCATTTAACAAAATGACTCGTTTTTTGTTTTTTTTTACAGTTAACATTATAAATTTAATTGAACATATGTAGGCTGCATACAATACAGGTAATGACATTTTGACCCAGTGATTTTTAAAACACTGTTATGATATTACAGGCAGCAAAGTTTTTGTTTGTAATTGTACATTTCAGGTGAGATATAGAAACAGTGGCCTTTTCTAGTTATCGGTTAAAATGTGAAGTTCCACTTCATCTGTTACTTTATCTGAGTGAGAGAAATGTTACAGAGAGGATGTCATTCTCAGTAAAAGGTTATGACCTTTCTCATTCATTCTACACCCATGTACAATTCATTGCAGCAGGCACAATAAATTACAAAATAAAGTACATCATTATGAAGTTATGTGATTGTGGATAATGCCATTGATGACCGGATGTTATGTTTATAATAATTCAACCAGGAAGAAAATCTAGAGTTTGGTGCTTAGACCCCAGTAGCCAAGGTGCTTCTGAGCTGTGAGAGTGAGATGATTCTGCTGCTAATGTTGAGAAGGAACAGAAGAGCATGGGATAGTGATGACAGACCACAGTGAGATGGTTCTGCTACTGAGTAGGTGATGGAGGAGAGTGAGATGGATCGGCTGCTGAGGTGGTCACATGGTGATGAGGGGAAGAGAGGAATATGGCTGTTTGGATGGTGATGGGGCAGAGGAGGATTGCAACTTGATTCCTAAAAATAAATGACAAAATAAAGGCAATTATATATACTGTATATGAAAAGGGTTCAAGGAGGCAGCTTTGGAATAAATGTGGAGAGTTTCTGGTTGAATTAACCTTTCAGCTCATTAATGCAAACTTCTCATTTAACTCTTGTAAGGAACTAGCCTAGTACAGAAAATCACATGACCTCATCTTTTATTTTAGACCAAATGATGATGTCAAATTTTCCAGAAATGCCTTGACCGTAGTGAACCCCCACAGAGCTGAGACTAGTTTCCATAGACTCCCCACAGGTCCATCACAGTAAAGTCAAACTCTTTCTCCAGACCTGATGCAGCAGCTCAGGGGAATCCCCTCCTTCAATAATGTACTGCATTATGTCATGCTATGAACTGTGGTCCAGGCTTTGAAACCACCAGGATGTTTGAAACACCACCTGAGTCTTCCCCAAACACTGTTTACTATAACCACAATATTTTTTTACTGCACACAAGTTTGTGTAGGGACAGATCAATACCACTGTTAATATGATTATTTTCACATTTAAAGCTGCAGTACCTGGTATAGTTACTTTATATTTGAGTAAACCTAATACAGCATACCAGAAGTTATTTGAGAAAAAAAAAAATTATTATAATGTTTTTTGTTTAAGAGCGCAGGGACATTTTCAACCAATCACACACTTCCACGGGAAAGGAGAGCTCTGATTAGTTGAAACATTGTTGATTTATCAAGAACTAGAATCTATTAGGAATAATGTGAGGGAGCTGGAGTTTTATTAAAAAATACAGCTTATTCACAGCTAAAAAAAAAGGGTAGCACATGGTTCACACTTTCACATATAGACTTTTCTATTGATTTAAATTAATCATAGGTCACAGACAATGTGATCATGAAAAGGTCTAAAAACATGATACTGTATTGGACTAAAAATACAGATGTATCACTGATTTTGCAATAACAGGAAATCTGATTTAATTTTCTGTGTCATGTGGTACAAGCACAATATGCTGACACATTTGATCTCACTTGTGTGAAACATGCACCTTCTCTGTGCCCTAAAGAGTGGTTTTGTATTTTAACTAAGAATATGTGCAACTAAGAGCTGGAAACCTATCGCCTACACAAGATGATGTGATAAACGTTCCACCGCAGAGACGACATGTCTGTCATATGTGCTTACAGGAATCACCTGACAAATTATTTATGCACTGGCTACCTTAATAGTAGTGAAAAGATTCTCATGGTATCGTGGTTGAAGTATGTTCTGCTGGTGTGAGCCATTAAAATGTGACTTAAAACATTGTCTTTATTTCTGTGTAAAATTCAGGTTCACCAGTGAGTGACACATTGTGTGAGCGGTGTCCTGCTGGCTATTTCTCCACTGGAGACACAGATCGGTGTCTACCACATCGAAACTGCTCCAACCAGGGCCTGAAGACCCTGAGATGGGGAACAGCTTCTACGGACAGTGTTTGTGGAAGTCAAGACAAGAGTGCAGTGCTGGAGTGCTCTCACCACCACTCAATGTGCCACACTGGTGAGCTCACACTAAATACAGTATATCACCGTAATGAGGCTTCATTCAATATCTATATGTTGGATTTAATGCTGGCACATAAGATTGAAATTAGTAACTCAACCCACTCACACAAAGGCAATGATTTTTCAGTACAAAAGTCAAGAATATAAAAACAGCTAACACTGAAATTATTTCAGACTGTTATGTGGCCATGTTCATTCCTGCAGGGGCTTTCCTTGGTCAGGTTTGTTGTGCAGATTCCTTTCTTTTCCAAGATTGTGCATGCCTTAAAACCAAGCTGAAAGAAGAGTAAACACTTGAATGGGTTCAATATTTGTGGACCAGCTCTCATAATAACCCATGATGAATCAATTAGTCTTTTAACTGTCACATCCTCTACCTACAATAACAGAGGAAATTGACTCAATGCATTCAAATTCAGGGCGTGCTGTTGAGCCTTTGTTACTCACATGTTGACTGCGAATAAAAAAAAAAAACGACAAACCTCAAAAATGATGCTGGATTCCGATAGTCTGAGCAACTGTGAGCAGTATGTTCACAGTAAAGACCACGGTGTTTCTGTGAATTACCACAAAAGGCCGGGAATCCCATATAGTTTTAATATGATTTGTCATGATACAGCCAAAACATTGTACTTATCTTATGTCATTGTTCTGAAAAACACATGAAAAGCTTGTTCATGTAATAACTTTTCATTGTAGACATGTCACTGTGTGAAGAGGCAGTCTTCCAGTCACTAGCATCACTGCTGCTCTCCTCTGTTCCTCTGGAGCGGATACTGGAGCATCTACCTGGACGAAGAGTGGACCGTAAAAGTCTCGAGCATCTAAAGAAGGTCTGCTCCCCCCAACAACAGATCCTGCAGCTGCTGAGGTTGTGGAGGCAGCAAAACAAAGACCAGGACAAACTCTGGCATGGCATAATGCAAGGTATAATGAGCTAATACATGTATTATAACATAACTTTCAAAAGAGATGACTCATTGTTAACATAAATCCTGTTTCCTAGATGTGAATCTCTGTGAGAGAAAGTTCTCACGATGCAGTGGCCTCAAGAATCTGACCCTGGATGACCTCCTGATGATCAAAAACAGCTTACCAGGAGTCAAAGTCCAACAAGATAATGTCCTTGATGTGGTGTCAATGTGTCCGCCCCGGCAATACATTCTGCAGCTTTTGCATCTTTGGAAAACAGAGAATTATAAACTAGATCTATCCAAAGGCCTGACTCACAGTCTGAGGGTACTGCGCAGCCAGGGGGCACCACGTCATCTGCTCAAAATCCTTCGAAAAATCAGCCGAATCATTGAGAAAACCTCAGCACACAAGATGTATGAAAAGATGTTTGTTAATATGCTGCAAGATGACTCCTGTTTCAAAAACCACAAACCTTTAAATGAATAGTGGACTACCTATGTGTATGTGAATGTATATTGTATATACTTTGTATATGTGTGGCTTTATATGTCCAAAATTAGACACTAACACAATATTTAAAATGAATTTACTATAAAAATGAGGCATAATGTCTCTTTTGAGAGTTTTTAAGTGTAGATGGCAAACACCTTAATTACAAATAAATACAAGGCATTACAATATGCCAGTCATTCTGAAAGTATGACCAGAAAATGAGGCGAAAGTGAAAATAATTCACTGGATTATGTGAAGCATAACATAATAACATGTATAGCGTTCTCACTTAGAGAGACAGAATTTGGTTTCATAATGAAATACATATGTTTTCTACCATTTGCTTGTGTTTGTTGACTGCTCGTGAGAAAAGCTTGTCTATTTTTTGTTATTTGTCAGCTTCTTGAATGTGCAAAGGAGTGCAATTGTTTTCTATTTAAAATACTGTTTACTTTTTGTATAAAGGCTTGGCAATGTTTTACATTGAATACTGGATTCCCAATGCTGCAGGTTTATGAAGTGATATCAGTTTTGTAATTTGTTTTATCATGTTCTATGTCATGTATGATGCAGATATGTTGATGTAAATATGTGATACAGTCTTTTTTAAGCTTTTGTTACTTGTGAACACTATTATTAAAAATGCTTGTATATTTTCATACACTCACCAAACCCTCATTATCATATACACACATTTCCTGCATATGTTGACAGTAAGACATGCATAATGCATGAGTAACATTTTCATTCACACTCTATGGAAACGTGTCATCTCTGTGAGTTCTGTCCCTGAGCGAAGCGTGCTCACAAACCATTTAACTTTTTGACAAGTGGAAACGCATGTCTTTGGTTTTTAAAAGAATGTCGACAATAGATACTTATGGGACTTTTTTAGTTCTCATAATCCATAATAGTGGAAAAGGACCTGATTTCATTACCTAGATGAAAACCCTCACACATACAATATTTATAGTTAATATAGCATCCATGTGAAGATAGTCGCATCAATATTACATTTCATAATTTCGTTTTTCCAACATTTGTTCTTATCTATCATCCATTGAGCTTTCATGAAATTAATCTCAGATTTAAAAGATTAGTAATGTCATTCTTTCTATTTGGTATTTACAGTAACATAATGGTTTCATTATACACATGCTAGACATTTACATTGTGTTGTGGAAGTTCTTTTGACCTTTAAGATAACTATAATTACAATTAATCTGTGGTTCACGCCCACACAGTCAGTTCCTTTGAAGCTAGTACAGTACAAGTATAAAACACCAAATTTTGCAAACTCTCCACAACCAGTCACCTCATCAACATGGTATGTCTGAAGATAGAGGATATCATATTTGTTAACAGTTTTTTTCTAGATTTTCACGATTTTCTAGAGGAATCTCATGGACTGCTGGCAAAATGACTCCTTATACGTTTGCTATAGCCAATTGGTTAATCTTAAATACAATCATTTAGTAGCCTACATGAATGTTGGCTGTTAATGGAAGAGAATAATTGTATGCTACAGGTAATCTTTATGTTTTATTTAACAGTTACTTCCAGTGCTCCTGTGTGCTGTGTTCCCTGGAGTCTGGAGTGTGGAGCCAGGTCCCACCTACAGTTATCGTGATTTCAGCAAAGGACAAAGCCTCAACTGCACCATGTGTGAACCTGGCACACATATGTCCGCGCACTGCACTGCCACCACGCCCACCGTATGTTCACCGTGCGACGAAGCGCATTATACCGCACGGTGGAACTACCTCTCCAAATGTCTCTACTGCAACAACCTGTGCTTCGGCAACCTGGAAGTGGAGACGGAGTGCTCCCCCGTCAGCAACCGGGTCTGTCGCTGCAGGCAGGGCTTCTATATGACCAATGGTCGCTGTGACAGACACCGAAAGTGCAAGCCAGGGACAGGTGTCCAAAAAATAGGTGATTTGACACGTAGCTCAACACTAAAATGTGACACAAATGTGAAATGTGAAGATAGATTTGAACCCGCTGTGTTTTCTATAGGAACACCACAGGCTAACACTGAGTGTAAGATGTGTCCAGAAGGCTACTTTTCCAACTCATCCTCCGCCATAGACTCGTGCGTACAGCATCAACAGTGCGCCAGTGGTCAGTTGGTGCTTCTGCCGGGCTCAGTTTACCACGACACAGTGTGTGGTTCCTGCGAGGACTTTCACAAATCAGGTCATTTAAACACTTTGATTTCATGAAAGAATAAACCCCCGTAACCTGAATAAGAGCTAAATGAATGAACTGATTCTGTTCTTTAGGTGACACATTCCGGGCATTTGTCTCGGGGCTCTTTACGTCACACTTTACTTCGCACAAGGTCCATTTGACAAAAGTGAAGAGAATAATAAACAGGTGAGTCAAGCCTTTGTAGCAGGCGCCACTTCTGACTGTATCCACATTTTCTCACTATTGTTTTTATCATTCTCTCCTGTCTGCAAGAAGAAGGAGACGCATAACATCCGCAGCTCGAGGATGGATGCCCCAGGATCCAGAGCAGCTCAAAGAGTTTCTTCAAATGCTGAGGGAGCTCAACCAGCTGACAGAAGTTCTAGAAATGAGACTCAATGCGTTGCAGGAACAGCGTCCAAATTGTAGCTTTTTTGGTTTATGAATTAGTAAGTGAAATGACTCAAAATATGTATGTACTTCAATATCCTAAGTAATTGTACAAGCCTACGTGTGTATAAAGCATTAAATAAAGTATTGTCTAAGTCCCTAACTGCAATTATTGGATATCGTCACTAGATGTCGCACTTGTCCCGCTTTTTGCACGTAACACGAGCGCCACATTGTTGCTCCTCAATTCTCTCTCTCTCTCTCTCTCTCTCTCTCTCTCTCTCTCTCTCTCTCTCTCTCTCTCTCTCTCTCTCTCTATCTATATATTTTAGATAGTCAAACCCTAGAGCTCACTCGAGTTATGAAAAAAAAAAATGTTTT
>JAVQKC010007952.1:0-17621 GCA_036025475.1 Philypnodon macrostomus
TCCACGGCGCTGCGAGCCAGTCTGTAAATTAAGCGAAGCCTCGAAGCAAAAAAAATGAATCGAAGATTTTTACTAATCGAATTACTCGAATTACTCGATGAATCGTTTCAGCCCTACTCTGTATAAAGTTTCTTCATAGACATTTTTATTCAGAAAGTATTTTCACAGATTGTTATATTGGCCAATGCAGTCATTACTGATTATTGTTAATGTGGGGATTAGCATTGTTCCCCTCACAGTTAGAGGGCCCCTTTTTAATTTCAGTATGGGGCTTGCACATTTTTCCTGTGATCAGTTGGATTTTTGCCCTGTCAAATGTAAAAAAACAAAACAAATGCACAATAGGCTAATCATCCAGCTACTCTGACCTGAATCCTGGTCCGAGATCTGGAGCAGGGTCCCCAGACATGAGCAGCATTGGAAATAACCCGTCAATTGAGACAGAAACCAAAGAAATAGCTTGCATGATACAATACAATAATGCAATAGTCCAATCTGTGTTCCATTTCTACGATTTTATGATTCTTAGTGGCACTTACTTTTTGTGTTAATTTTTGTTTGGCTGATAAATGCAAGCTATTGTTTCACTTCACAATTGTGTTAACAACAGTGTTTCCCCAGTCCAGACACTGGGTTCATATTTTGGGTCCTGATTTGTGCACTCAAGGTCTAATCTTTTTTATTTCACTATTAGGTCAGTTCCTTTTTTAAGTAAACAAACTCAACTCTTTTGTATTGACTGGAATGACCTTTTTCTGTTGTGCATCAGTGCATCATTTAAGCTGCTCCACAAGATTCTGAAGATTGCAAATGTTTTCACCATGTTCCTCCCACAATAGTAAGTAAGGTTATCTATTCATTTGAAATACAATTTACTTTGGAACAATTGGAGAGGTAACATTGGTGGTTCAGTCTTTGAGAGCACTTTGCACTTGCTGGACACTTTATTAGGTACATTTGCCCCCTTGACTGCTAATCAGTCCATCAATAGCAGAAGCAGCAGCATAGTGCATGTATCTGCTGAAGTTCAATACATGCATCAGAATGAAACAATGTTATCTAAGGGACTTTACATCTACAGATTTTCTCCCACACAACCATGCCTATAGGGTTTGCAGAAAAGATTCAGAAAAAGGTGTGAGTGGCAGTACAAATGGTAAAGAGTAAAGACTGGTTGAAAATCATTTAAAAGCTTAAGCCATACTGCTAATAATACAAGGTCTCTCTTACCAGTGTTGTACTTTAAAAACTGTAGTCTATGAGCACAGATACAGTATATGTGAAGAAAGAAAAATCACAAGGTTTAACTAAAAATGCAGATTTCTATTGAGGTGAACAGACGGCGCGCCATTAAAATACACAGAAAACTCACACCTGCAGATGTTGCTCATATCACACATCTGTTCTGATTTTAACATAAAGCCCGGCACACATTTAGTGAAAACAAAAAACAGCTTTCTTTTATTAAATGAGCCTGAAATGAATTTGGCCGCATTGTTTAAAGCTAAATCAATCTGGAAAGAGCCAAGAGAGCAGCCCAGTCCAGCACCAGTGTGGCTTTACTGCCTAAATAATGCCATCCTGGGAACAACAAACACATTGGCAGTCATTAGTGCTGAGAACTGTTCAGAAGGATGTGATCCATCTTTGCATAACACTTTATACTGGCACCATATTGTTTGGACTAGTATTGCCTATGCAGCACATGAAACACTGCAAACATCAAATACTTGTAGTACATACTGTCATTGGGTCCTTGGGCAAGGCACTTCACCAACTGTGCTTTTGTAGTTGATTGGTGTGTGCATAATGGATGCCACGCCATTGTCAATCTGCCCCAGGGCAGCTGTTGCTATAGAGATAGCTTACCACCAGTGACTATTGGTAAAATAATAATGCAAACAATAGTCTATAAAGTGCTATACAACCAATGCAATGTCAATAGTGTGGACTGTTAGATGCACATAGTAGAGGCCGGTTCCCCTATGCCAGTAGCCACTAGGCTAAAAGGTGTTCAGAAAGCAGACTTGAGGCCACCTTCTTTGGCTCTTAAACAGGCTCTTAAACAGGGACACCTGAATAGACAACACTGGCCGTACAGTCCGAACAGACACTAATCCTAAAATGGCTCTTACACATGATTCATCTTTGCATAACGCTTTACACTGGAACCATATTGTTTATACAGCATTGCCTCTGCAGCACAAAACATTACATAAGACTACATATAAATAAGTTGGCATTATATAAGCATGCGGAGTGGAGGGGAAGGAACTTTCCCTTCGATCAGCGGCTGGGGACGAGGTGATGGAGGGAAAAAGACAAGGAACAAGCAAATGAAAAGACATGATTCAGCAGCTGAGTCCAAGCCAAGCTGAAGAAACCCACACACCATGACACGGCAAAGAGAGGAGCTGATACTTTACATGCAGCAAAGAGACGCATAAGGATCTCCACAGAAATCCCACATTCACTGGAGTCCAATACAATGTCAGTACAACCTCACAGAGCAGGGTTTGAAGGAATACAAGACAGGACTGAAAATACATACAAATATACTGGGGTCATTGACATTCATGTGTGGAGGGGTTGGCTAAGGCTTTCTTTAATGTTAAGTAGTGCTGTAAGTTGTGAAATGGATTTGGCACAGATATATCAGTTCAACATCGGTATCGGCCCATATTTACAATTTTGACTGATATCGGTATCGGCCTGTACAGATGGATGATGTTAATCTGTTGTTCTTAAAAAATATATATATATATATATTTCTGTTCCTTTTAAGAAAAATGTAAATTGAAAACAAAATGTATGGATCAATAAATACAATTAAAGCTGTTTTTTATATTTATATACATGTTGATTTCTTAGTTTCGAAAAATATATTCTACTAAAACATGACACAAGAATCGGTATCGGCCAAATTGGTAATTGAAATATCGAAATCGGTATCGGCCAACAAATTTCATATCGGTGCATCCCTAGTTATAGACAGTCGATGAAGGCCAAAAGGTGGACTTACAATCCTATAAGTCCTATAATATGGTTTTAGCTGGTGAAGAATATATGAAGAATAGTGCGAGAAGGCTTCAGGGTACATTCTTTTTTATGTTGTGCCACTGAATGCACTCTCATTTCCATCAACATAAAATCTAGTCTCAAGATCTAGAGAAGGGTCCCTGAGCACTGACCCACATAATATCCCTAAATAAACAACTAGGCAGGCTATTCATTAGTTAGCTGGTCATTTTGTACATGCACTGGTGGGTTGTGTAAAAACTGTGCTATTTCTAAAACTACCTAGAAGTGAATCCAACAATATACTTCAATGTGAATCCTATTTTCTTGTTTTGGTCTTTGTTTGGCATTTGCTGAAAAAGCATAATAACAAATGTAATGCCAGCTATATCCTCAAATTTCATGCAACACTGATGTCATTGGTGCTGCCTGCTGTCGCTATTGGAAGGAGATCAACGAGAGACAATTGCAAGGAAGATCAGCATTTGGATTTCTGTAAGTGGTGGAAATGTAATAACTTGAAGATCCTTGTAAAACTGCCTCAGACTCTGTAGAAGGTGACCATGGGTGAGTTTTGTGCTCAAATAATCCCTAAAAAATGAAAGAGGTTTTGGAAAAGCTTTAATAGACAGTTGGTTCAGGCGCATATACAGGCACCTTCTGTAAACTAATAAGGGAGTTTTACGATGTAGCCCACCTGTGCTTGGGGCCACTTTTCTCCAGGATTGATTAAGTTGGTCTGGGACTCAAACTTGGAACCTTGTAGCTGTGAGGCGACTGAGCTAACCACCTTGCCACTTTCTCACAGTTCAGTCATCATCTCCCATGTATTAAGTTGTGATATAACCTTAGCGAAGAACAGCTTTTTCTTTCTGAATCGCTCCTGGCTTCGAGGTAAGGGCCAAATGCCAAACTGCGGGCTTTACAATGTCTTTATACTGTCTATGATGGCTAGACACGTTTTATTACCACAATAACAGTCAGCATACTGGCCCAGAGGTACTCATTTAAACCATGAAGGTTTTCTTTGCTTAGTCTTTTCTCCCAGCTCAACCCTTGGTAAGTTATTGCAAATGTATCCTAGCTTTGATCAGAGAAACAACAAGGAAGCTGGCAATACTCAAAGCAATACAATTTGAAGGTCCTTAGTGATGTGTTTTCTTCCAGTATCTAATTTCTATATCACAATCTAGTAAAGTGTTTTCTTAGCTTCTCAAGAGCGAAATAAAGTAAAAAGCCCTATATAAAAGCTGTATACAAGTCTACGGAGCTTTTTTTACGGAGCAGTTTCGATAAAGCACTGTGCCATTATACAAAAAGAATGTGAAGAAAATAGACTTCACAAGAGTATCATATTTACAATGTGATAGTAGAAGTAACTGCAAATGAGATGCACGGGGGAAGGGAAGGAAGCTTCATTCACCCCACTCGTTTAGCCATCTCATTGACTTTGAATCTGTTGAAGTTGCATTGTTCTCCTTTAAACGGAGGTTGTTCATCGTAGAGGAAGTCCCATAAGGGAGCTGTCCACATGAGAGTGAACCAGTGCAGTGGTTTTTAATGAAGCAGTTACCTGTGTGAGTGTGGGGAGAGGCAGGCTGGGTATTTCTGCTCTGTGCTCTGGGCTCAAGCAAAATGTTCGTGGAGTAATTGGGAAGGAGGTCTGGGGAAAATGGCCCTTTGCCCTGCGGAGCGGTCTCCTCTTTATTAGGTCATAGTCTGCCGATGCATGTCCACACTTTAATATACAAAAACAGCACTTGGAGAATTGTGAGAGCTCCCTGGCCACCAATAGTCCAATAGGAATAATCCAATCCAATAATCCAATAGTTTATCAGACAAGAGAATAGATTTTTGCATATATGTTCAGGAAGGACATATATGTTTAAGTTCAATCCAAGACCAGAATAAAGAACAATTGTGATTTAAAAGCTACATAAGTGTGTTTCCATCACCATCAGAATGCACACTTTGTAGATGCGCGCGATGGAAAAACACCATTATCGAACAAACTAACAATTAGTGAATTCAGTTTTATACGCTTGATTGAGGTGGATTTTCAACTCTATCAAAAAAGGCTGCGGTGGTAACACTATTCCCTTTTGAAATATTCCCCAGGTCCCTATAGTGTCAAAAAAAAAAACATTTATAATTTATAAATACTTGAAACAGACATGCTACTGTTGCTGCTCGGTTGTATTCCAGTTTACTTCAACTGAATTAAAAGATGTTGGTACACTCAAGAGTTTCAACCACTTAAAGACACACTCACCTGTACATGAGAGCAATGCATCCCCAATGCAACACAGCCTGCCAACTTCACTCACAACGGACCAGACACGAGACGTCCATATCCTCTGTAGATACAGGTGACGTGAGTTCTACTTCTTCTCTCCATGTATCTGAAACCACCATCAGGTACACTTTACAGTACTGTGGCTGCTACAACAGAGTGAATATTTTATATGAGGCTTTGAGCTGATGAGGAGATGGGGACACAGAACATGAAACAGTGTTTGATGGTGGTTAAACCAAGTGAGAAATGGGATAAAATGGGAACTATATGTCTTACTCCTGTTGGATGTGATGGATCTAAAAGAATTGGAGATGGTTTTGTACCACAGCCAAGATATGGGAGTTTTCTGTTTTCTTTATCTGCCAGCGTGACAACTCATACGTACACTTGAGTTAGTGTAAGCAAACCAGGCTACAGTAAGAGAAATCTGACTAACAAAGTTCATAGAGAAAGAAAGCTGTCTCTGTAAGAAGTTTGAGGGTTCAATCCTGGGGTTGGCTGAGTACAATTTCTCTGGAGTCTGCATGTCCTCCTTGTGTTACCATGGGTTCTCTGCTGATACTCCAGCGTTCTCACATTGTCCAAAGCCATGCATAGGCCTGTCTCAATAACACATTTTGAAGGACAATATATTGGCTCAGAAAATATCTCTATTCGATAATATTGAGTAGATGGATTTATACATTCATACATTGATCCGAGAGCAAAATAATGTCAGGTTATATCATTTTCAATAGCAGTTCTGTCTAATCTACCAATCTATTTTATATATTTTTTGAAACAGAGGAGCAATAAATAAATACAAACCAATCAAAACATATAAAGTAATTGATCTACAGTACAGTATTAATAGATTCTTTAAATAAATATCAAATTGGGCAGGTTCCAAACAATAAGTCATTACTGTGACAGGCCTAGCCATGCATGTATCTTTGGTGAATAAGGATGCATGAATCAATAACTTTTTAAATATTAAATGCAAAAAGTCAAAGCAAAATCATCACAATGTATAAATAATCACATTGCTGGTCCTCTAAAGAAGCAAAAACTGCAGAGTTAGTTGGCCTTGGTATTTAACCCAGTGACAAAATGGACTGTTTCTCTCTATTTTTTTCATGTCTGCTCCAAGACACAGTAAATGCAATGGTATGATTCATTTAATTTCCTTCAGATTTGAATAAAAAGCAGCTTTCACACAATTTCTGTTTTGAACGTTTTTGTGGCGAAAAGGTGAAAAGAAACTTCTCAAACTCTTCACACAAAAAGCTCTAGTTCACATTTAGTCCCTCATCCTTTATTGTTTTGTTGCCGTTAGCACATTCACAGAACATTCTCAGAACATTTTTCACAGACATCTATAGACCTTACCTCTACATTGCTGTTTTGTTTGCTGCAGAACAGGAGGGCTGTCTCAAGGGCTTTTGGGCCTCTTCTCATTTGTCCTGGTCAAAGCTTCAAAAGTTCACATCATTGATTTCTTTAAGCTTGACTTTTTTCTTGCAGGCTTTTCACACTGTTGCTCGTCATGGTACACAGAACACAATACAGAGGGCAGATGTCATGGCTCCATACCTTATACCTTGTGGCACAAAGCTTCTAAATAATGGTTCATCTTTCTCTTTTGTCGGGGTTGGGTCAGGTGAGGATTCGAGCTTGTTCTGTGCATGTTAGAGAAAGAAAAAGTGCAATAAGATTTCATAATGTGTAAGTCTTTTGCTGTTCATTTATCTTCTAAAATCTGTATCTAAGTATTTTTTTAGTTCTTTTAGCAACAGATCTTCATTGACCTTTACCCCAGTTTTACCATTTGGGGTTGCAGGTTACTCAAGCACTCTATGATGGGCCTTAGATGGGGTGTGTACTGGACAATGGCCGGTTACTTCCAGCATTGACATAGACACTGACAGACAGACAACCCATTCACTGTCACATTCACCCTGGGCAAGACTAAACCCACATTGCCCATGAACGAATGTGGTTGTGTGCCTGGTGTTTGGAGGGGGTCGGACGGTCAGCACCCAGAGTGTGCCCCAGGGCAGCTGTAGCTACACAAGCATAGCTTACCACTGTGACTGAGGAGTGAATGAATAATGTCACTGTAAAGCATCTTTGAGTCTTGAGAAAAGCACTATATAAAACTGATGCATTCTAATTTAGATTGACTAATTCTCAGAGGGAAGACACGGCCAAGAGATGTGTTAGCAGACTTCACTCAGAGAGATAGTCTCCTGGGTGATTCAAGGTTCACACCCACAACCTCCGGGCTGAGTGACAGGAAGCCTAACCTCCCTGCCACAATGAATTCCTGTACAATGTGAGTTCAAAATCTCAGAATGTGAGACAATAACAAGATAAAAGACAGAAAGAGTCACGGGTACATAAAAGTACGAAGAGTAAACATTGGTTAAATTCAACCAGAAGTGAGATCAGATGCTTTCATAATGAAGACATAAAAGGAGGTTACAGTGTGTCAAAACAATAATGCCCTTGGACCAGAACGGGTAGATCTGTATAGCCACCCAGATAGTGATTTTTATATGGACTCTGAAAAGCTTAGAGTGCTCCCAACATAACATAGGATCTTATGTTCTGCCATATGATCAGTGCATTGAGACTTGTACTGTTTATACTGGCATAGGCAATATTTTAAAAAAGCATTATTATTGAAACCTCGTGAGATAGTGGTCCACATGACCTCAAATCAGTAGTGCATAGACAAGCCAGGCCCATTCACTTTCACAGGGAAGTGAAGTGGGTCTGCAACCTCTCCCATTATTTATCAAATTGTATTTTTTAGTTCTAGTTCTTTCACTAGTTTTCTGCACTAGACCTGTGCTTAACTTCTCAACATTGGATTTCCATATTATCAGTGCATTGAGGTCTGAAAACAATCTGTGTCCTCTGCCACTACAGTACCTTACAGAGTGTACCCCCTGATGTTACACCGGTCTGCTGTCCCGTCCAGATGACCCATGATCCCCTCCCGCTGGTCAATACTGTCCATTTCTATTCCGGTCCGTGGTCCTGCACAGTCAGCCACCCCCGCTCTTCCGCTCACCTCCACGAGACCGGCCCAAATAAAGCTCTACAGAGGTGTAACCTTCCGGCTGAGTCATATTAAAGAGAAACACTATATTTTTATTTCTATGGGGAATATATTTTTGATTCATTTTATTGAATTTATCTGAATACAGTAGAGTTCTTTTTGACCCTCCCCTGGCTTTTACAGACTATAGACATATGTAAAATCATAGCACAAAGACAGACAGTTATTTTATATAACTATTCTTATTCTATTACTTATTTATACATGTTTTTTTAAAAAATATACATTTTTGTGTGTTTGCATCTTGCGGACTTGCACTTTTAGCTGAAAATTTACATAGCTTTCAGTTATGGGGTGAAAAAAAGTGCAATTTTGTCTGACTAAAATGAAACCCACTGGAATAAAATGGGGATTATTTCAGAAAAATGCACAAAATACAAATAAGGGACCATTGACAAAGTCTAAACCAGGACTTAAACCGTTCTAAACCAGGTCTAAAGCCCCTACAAGAGACCAGAACTGCAAAATACTGCAGAAAGAGTCCAGATACCTTATAAAACACTGTACTAAATGAAGGGAAACACTGGATACACACTAGTAATGAGAATTGTGCATACTGCTCTCTGTCCCCCCACCTGGGAGAGGCCCACAGTGCATCCAAAAATAAGACACCACACATATTAACAGATCACTCAGAGGCAAAGCGCTGGACGTTTATGATTTATTTACAACACTCTCAATGTAAAAAAGGTGACTGACCCAAAACTGTAATGAGAACAGAGTATAAAAAGAGCCTGTCCGACCCACATCCAGTTTAAATGTAGAGCGAATACATAAAAAGGCACAGTTAAACTGATGGTTTGCTCTGGCCCGAGACTAAAAACCTCTTTATTTAAAAGCACTTCTCTTGGTCCCATCTGCAAACTGTACATCGTCAGAGTGGAGTGCAGAAGCTGTGGCCTGAAACAAAGACACATTTAAACACACTTAAAAAAGTTACAAATATTCAATCCAAATACCCAAAACAGGCCTATATTACAGACATATTTAACAAGCACTTTGTTAGACATGCATTGGTCCGTAGGTCTTTTGTTTTGTGTAAATGTTTTACCAATTGCATTCAGATATAGAGTAATCTAATTTGTGTCTAGATTCATCAACCACTGGATGTATTATTGTGCAATGTGTAAATAAAATTGATTGAGATGTAAATGCTGGACAACATGAATAAGGCTGGTATAATATAACAATAATCGTTGAATATTGCAATATTAATTTTTTGTGATATTTTGATAATAAGCAGAAACAGTTCCTTTATTGAATATTATAAATTGCTTCAAACTCTAAACTGAAGACTGATGAGGACTGAAACAAGGCTACATTCAGAAACATACAGTGTATTTAGAGAGTTGCCTTATGGATATTGAGTTTGCTGATATTGTGATAACTTTGCATTATTTTGTGCTTCTCTATCCTGAATGATAGAAATGATTTGAAATGCATACAATAACATAGGATATATATAACTATGAAACAGGGATATATATTTCATAGTTCAAACACACACCGCATATGGCTGAGGTGAGAAGACAGCAGGAGGTGATGAAGAGTAAACAGTGTTGTGCGAAAGTGTGTGCCTCCAGCCTGACTTTGATAATAGACCAGACACAGAGAACAGACCCCCAACTGAAACATTACTATCCCCAACATAAACTCTGTGGGTACAGGGGGAAATACACCATCACAGCTTGAACTCTTGAACATTAGGAGGTGCCGTAGAGCCCCACAGGAAAGAAGAAAGAAAATATTTCAAGATGTCTTTTACTCCGTGAGGTATCCTGAACAGATCAAATGAATGTGAAGTGAAACATGTCTTAGATGTGATCTGTGTTTTCTTTTATATAATGTAACACCATCACTATAGCAGTGTGAAGACAGAACAGAAAGCATCCTAAGGGTGCATTTAGACCATGCCCAAGCATACCTTCTGGGGATAGGTACAGCTGACCAGGGGTAAACTCACTACAAATCATACAATAATTAGTGTTCAGTAAAATTAAAGGAGACAATGTGCAGAGGTGTGTAGAGTAGACAATAACGTTACTCAAGTAAGAGTACTGTTACTTAAAAATATACTTACTCAAGTAAGAGTAAAAAGTACTTATTAACTTGAGTAAGAGTAGAAAAGTACTGGTGAAAAAACTACTCAAGTCCTGAGTAACTGTAAATTTTGTGGTAATCTGGCAAAAAAAAGAAAAAAAGATAATAAACAGATTTTGATATTTTCAAAAGATAATCTAAAAAATGCAAATAATATTTTCAAAAATTAAAGCACAAGGAACAGAATTTCCACATCATCACATTTTTTACATAAAGCTGTTCTTACATGACACACAGAGGTGGTAAAAGTACTCTTACTCTTTCTAGATTTCCAAGATTTTACTCAAAATATTATTATTCAAGTAAAAGTAAAAAAGTATTGTGCAGTAAATCTACTCTATGGAGTACAATTTATTTAAAAAGTTACTCAAGTCAATGTAAGTAAATGTAACTGAGTACTACCCAGCTCTGACAATGTGCCATGGGTAAGTTAGAATGTATTGTCTTTGAAGTATTGTTTTTGAAGTGTGAAGGGTTCACCAAGATAGTTTGTTGCATTGTTGTAATCTTGTTTTCTCCACATTAGATGGACTCTGAACTTCAAAAATCAAGCTAAATGCTACGGGGCGATGTACTGTTGGGCTACAAAATACACCATCAAATGTGAGAATACTACAAAACACAATTAGAAAAAGACCAGGGTACTAAACAGGAAGAGAGAATCATAAAAGTTAAGCTGAATTAAAAGATGTATCTAATTCTGTGGGCCATCCTCGACCAGACCAGTCCAAGGCTCGCCCAAGGCCCTGTCACGGGTCTTTTATTGTGATTTGTGACTTCTGAACCGTTAAAAGGGCAGCCTCAGGGTCTACACTGTCACTAATAGACTTTTATAATGGCAGCCCTTCAACATCCACCCATTACTCTCACTTTAGTTCAATTTATTCTAAACCAGAGACACTACAGGCCTGGTCTGAGGTGATTATGGGAAAGCCCCCAAATGAGCTTGTTTAAAGGGACCAATTTATACAAAGCTTTCCTCAATGAAATATTGTATTATAGAAAAGCAATGAAAAGAAATGAAAAAAGCTATATTTTTTATTTTCAAACTTCTTTTTGGGAGATGTTGCTAAAAAAGCTAAGATTAGGTTTATATCTCTTTAAGGCCCTGTTTCCTCCTGCAGGTCACACCCCCTTTTTACTATTTCACCCGGTACAAACAAAGTTAACAAGTATTAAGATACAGTTTTCGGCTCCTGAGAAGGTCAGCGTCTCAGCATAGATGTGTAAATGAAACAAATACAACTCTGGGTATGTTTTTGAGAAGGAAACATGGTCAAGGTCCTCAAAAGTAAGTCCACTCGAACACACAACACTGTACTCACATTATCATATAAAAAAACACTGTTATTTCTATGCAACGGAAGCAAAAAAGAGAAGAGTCTTACAGAACGGCCCATTAGCGATGTGTGTCATTATATCCACCCACAAACAGCAAAAAGGCCATCGTCTGGGCCTCTCCAGTCCTGTTAGCTACACCAAGCAATTTACCCCGAATAGCCGCCCAGGACATTTTCAGGGCATTACAGACGCAATCAACATGAGCAAGTAACGCGGACGAGAAATGCACCAAGAGAAAATCTGAACAGAAAATCTGAACGGCAAAGACAGATGAAATAATAGAGGAAAAAAAAGCCAGGAAGCAGGTGGAGAACAGGAGAGATGGGATCGTGTTATGGACGGCGGCTGTGAGAGTTGAGGTGCTGAATGGGCAATAAAGGACAGTATAATGGAGCTGTAATGCCAGGAGACGGGACATTACATCAGACTGGAGCAGGGTCAGGGGAGAGGGGTGGAGATGTGGAGACTACAGGAGTGGACCGGGGATATGCAGTGGACACTATGCTATAGTGAGAAACAGTCAGAGAAAGACCATTTTCTCCCCATTCAAAAAGTCTAACTTTAGGGTGATGAAATTAAGTAAAACTAATATTTCTGGATTAATAAATACACTTATTACAGTTATTTCAAAAAACATATCCTACTAAAATATGAATATCGGTATCGGTATCGGAATCGGTATCGATATCGCTATCGCTATCACTATCGCTATCGGTATTGTCCAAATTGGTAATTGAAATATCGGCATCGGTAACGGCCAAGAAATGTCATATCGGTGCATCCACTAGTGTACCTTCAACAGGACTACATCCAAAAATCTTGCAGCATGGAGGTTGTCGGTTCAACCTATAGGCTGAATGACACACAGTCTCTCTGAGTAGTATCTATATGTGCTACCTGTGTTACTGTAGGTTCTCTTCAGGTACTGGTTTCATCCCACTATTCAAAGACTGTCCTAATCTCTAATCTCTGTCCTTAGATTTAATATAAACTGTAAATTAGTATACCGGTCGGCTGGGTAACCTTTAACCTTGTGCACAGAGTCAATTCTTCTCTATGAAATGAACGTGAGTGTGTATGCCCTGGTGCTTTATACACCTCATAAAACCTTAACAACATCCACCCTTTTATCTTTGTCTCTGTTTATTTAGGGGTTACGGGCGATTATCCAAAAAAACCATGGGGTTTATAGAGAACCAGTGAAGGAAAAACGGCTAACTCCACTGATTAGTCTTCGCCCTTACATAAACACACTTTTTAACAAACCAATGGTTACATGTGTTTATAGCTGTTAAAGAATCAATAGAGTTATATCACTGTTTGTGCTGTAGTGGATATTTCGTACACGTGACCGCCCCAGACGACACCAGCAGATGTATTTGGATTCTGCAGACTCATCTTTGCAGGTGCAGAACTAAAAACGAAAAACACATGCTTTCCACTGCTCTCTATTCAGCGTCATCACCATGCAGATAATAGGCAACAGATAAATGATTGCGGTTAATTATAACTGACTATTGCATCTTTTCATTTGTTAAAAAGTTGGGCATTTGATCAGAACATTTGGCATTGCACTAATCGCTGTAATTACCAAAAGAGAAATTAGAGAAAACACAAACAAACCAAAACATATGTTGAATTATTGCTCATTGTTCGGTTAATTGTTGGACACAAATTCTTTTCGCTTGTGTCTGGAGCGTGAGAAAAAAGACAATAGCTTTCTGTGATCAGTTTATTAACTTTGTTACGGTTTGCAATGACAGTGTTTATTGTTTACATACATCTCTTTTTGTGAAGCCCTCTGATATAGGGCTATACAAATAAAATTGAATTGAGTTATATAGTTAATCAGTTATAGTTTGCGGTCACAATACAATATAGACCTTATAGACAATGACTCCACCATACTTCACCATAGGCCCATAGTTTCTGAGCTTTAGACTCTAGCCACCTGCAACAAATAACAGCTAAGAGATCAAGATGAAACATATATTTTTAGCTCAGCCTCCAACAAACTTCAACCTGACATTTTAGCTTTTGCACTCAGCACAACACATAACATTCATCACTATTTACCATCGTATCTCTATGAAAAACTAACCACAAGAAACTTAAGCATACCCCTAACTATTAAAGCTGCACTACCTGATTTTGTGGGCCTAAAAATGCCCATGTTTGAATGAATGCACTCCCCCTCCCTACCCTCAGCCAGCGTCTCTCACATAAAGCACACATTGCCTCGTATGGGTTCACAGCATTGGTCTGGAGTTGGCTCTTTGAACTTAAAAACAAAAATAGATTCCAGTACTGAATAGATAATGAGTGTATCGACCAATCAGAACGCTCCTGTCCTGTGGAGGCCTGTGATTGGTTAAACATTTCCTTCCCTCGCTCTAAAACAAAAACCGTTCTAAATAAGTCCACAGACTATTTAACTTCTGTTAAACTGTACTACTGACCGAGTAATTTTTTGGCCTAAATATAAGGTAAAAAAAATCAGGTAGTGCAGCTTTAAGGTTTATGCTGCTGGCTTAGGCAGTTTGAGCTTGGTGTATTGCCCTAATAGCCTCTTCTATATCTTCTGTAATTAGATCTGCGACATAATGATACATGAGTGGGATATTACTGAGATGGAGCACTAATTGTATACCGGAAACATTCCAATTTTTATTAATTTAATTACTGTTTAGGCACAAAAACATGTTTACTGAGCTCCAAAAAGGCCACAGTGGACAGGAAATAGATTTGGTATGGTGTTGGTTCAGTCAGGCTTCAGTTATTGTTTTGCCTGTGGACGCACCAGGAGCTCGGTGTCAGGCAGGATTGTACCATTCTTCACATAAATCAAAGGCCCAGGCTCTTTTGAAGGATGAAGAAAGAGGAAATCTGCAGAGTCTCAAATTATTGATTCCGTTCACAAAGATAATAGAAACTCAGAGTAAACAAGCAGCTGGGAAGGATTTTGGTAACAAGGCTTTAAAGGACAATAATAGGATGGTTCTTATTCAGGACAATGTAAAGCATACATACGCTCACTGGCTACTTTATTAGGTAGACCTGATTGTAGTTCAAATAGTGAATCAGCCAACTGAACCAAGCATCAGAATGAAGAAGAAAGATCATTTAAGTGACTCTGGTTGTTGGTGACAGGTGGAGTATGAATTTGATGAATCAATACCATATCCAGCGAAAGGAAGTTCTGCGGGTGATAATTCCTTGTTGATGGCAGAGATAAGAGACTAGTCTGAGATAAAAAGAAAGGTATTAACAGATGACGACTATATCAAGGTCATTCTGGAGCCACTGTATTAGGTACAATGTGCAGAGGTGGGTGGAGTAGCCAATAATGTTACTCAAGTAAGAGTACCGTTACTTCAAAATAATGTTACTCAAGTAAAAGTAAAAAGTACTCGAGTAATAATTACTCGAGTGAAAAAACTACTCGAGTACTTTTTAAATGAAGGCACAAGGAACAAAATTCATCACATTTTTCACATAAAGCTGTTCTTACATGATGAGGTGGTAAAAGTACTCTTTCTAGATTTCCAAGATTTTACTCAAGTAAGAGTACAGTTACTTCAAAATAATTTTACAACTTGTTAGTAAAAGTAAAAAGTACTCATTCACATAATTACTCCAGTAAGAGCAGAAAAGTACTGGTGAAAAAACTACTCGAGTACTGAGTAACTGTTTGAGCGTAATGTCACATTATCTGTTTAATTTTGTTAAGCATAAGCATGACTTATGTAATCTGGCAAAAAAAATAAAAAAAAATAAACAGATTTTGATATTTTCAAAAGATAAACTAAAAAAGTATTTTATTTTTTAATTAAGGCATGAGGAACAGAATTTCCACATCATCACATTTTTCACATAAAGCTGTTCTTACATGACACACAGAGTTGGAAAAAGTACTCTTACTCATTCTAGATTTCCAAGATTTTACTCAAGTAAAAGTACAGTTACTTCAAAATAATATAACTCAAGTAAAAGTACAGTTACTTCAAAATAATATTACTAATATTACTAATATTAATGTAACTGAGTACCTAGCCACCTTTGAAAGGGTCTACCTAATAAATTGTCCAACAGGTGTAAAATAAGGTTTGTTTGTTGATTTGTTCATGGTTTGTTTAAATTGTACATGCTCTGTCATATGTTGTCTGCACCAGAGGCCTTGTGTCTACGATTATGCTGATGTTAGTATATGTTAATGTGTAGTGTGCTTGTATGCATTAGTCTGTCTAAAGACCTTAATGATGTTTTACAGACAGGCTCCAGGAAAAGAGCAGGGCACCATAAGACACAAAGCACTTTCCACAAAGCTTTGTCCACATCCGCTGAGTGTTAATGCACATAAAAAACAAGGAAAAGACTGCCTCATGGCTCCATACAATTGTCCTATTTCTAATGCACACATGTCATTTATCGTCAGACACAGATAACTCATATTGGTCAACATAAAAGATCAATCCATCATGATTAAGACTGATCATAAGAATTTAATTTCAAAAACGTTGTGAACACGGGTTCACGCAGCTCCATTGAAATGCTGTAGTGTGTACGCCGGGCCCGTTGGTGGCGCTGTGACACTTCTGCAAAAACACTGGGCAGCTCCATGTTTGTTGTCAGGTCATGTGGGTTATAAGAGTGAGAAGGGGCCACAACGATATTGTTTCAGAAAAGATGTGTATTGCTCGTAAACACAGAATCTGTGTGGATGAAACGCCTATACGATTAAATACTTTTAAATACTTTTGCGGATACGTCTAACCAGGTGAGTTTACAATTCCATTTTGCTAAAACTGGGCTACTCTTCTTCTTCTGCTTCTTAGTGTCCCTCCCAGTCCAGCCACATAAGAACACACACAAGTAGTATTATTTGTGCTGGTCCCAGGCCCAGATAAACAGAGAGAGAGTGTTGCATCTGAAAGGCCAATGAGGTCAAGAGGTCAAATCAATAAGAAAATGATTGCATACTATATTAGGATTATAATGATGAGTCTTCCTAAAGGTTCCTATTTTGTTTTATGTGTTGGTAGCACTCTTACCTCCCTCTCGTCATCAAACCTCTTTAAATGGTAGACTCTGATCCCAGTCAATTCTTGTCAGTAGCACGGTCTTGACGTCAGCACTAGTCTGTCTTAGAAATGTATCAATTTCGAGCTAGAGCACTATGGTATATACGCAAACAAAAAAATATCATAAAAGGCTTCATAACATCGGTCTGGCTGTAGGATTTATGGGCAAGTATGAAAAATGTATGTATGTTGTATGTATGTTGCCCCCCCCATTTGCTCAGGTGTAGTGCATGCAAAACCATTTACACACACGTAGCCCCTGATGTCAGCACATTGAGGGACGGGAAGCGGGGCTCTGAGGTGCTTAGCCATGCCACTGACGCACTCACAAAGACTCAGGGGGGCGTGAAAACATTAGCAATTTCTACACATTTCCTGCTTGTATTGGTCCAGGGTGCAGTAGATCTTAAGCCCTTCAATTTAGTGATAATCTGCTCTAGGTGAATTATAAGCATAGAGTGGTCAGCAGGGGGAAGGAGGGCCTTAAAATGAACATGGACCCAATCTGAGCTTTGTCAGCAAAGAGAAAGCAACAACCTCCAAAAAATAAGATGGTTAACAAGATATAAAATATGAAATGCTAATCTGGGGGGGGGGGGGGGGGGGCTAAAAAAAGACAAAGGGCCCCTTTAAATTTTTAAATTTTAATTATGTTTTTTGTGTATGGTATAATTGCCAG
>JAVQKC010007978.1:0-21208 GCA_036025475.1 Philypnodon macrostomus
CATAAAATATTATTATGACCCCGCCCTACAACAAACAGGAAGTCGGCCATTTTGAATTTAATTTGGGAGGTCAGGTATATTTGACAGCCTCTAACGTGCACATACTTTGCCCGATTAGGCTCTAACCTGAAATACCAAATGACCCCCGGCCCTGAACACATCTGACTAATATGATGGCAGTTACCTCTATAGCGCCACCTATAGACTGAAAGAAGAATGTAGTTTTAGGGAATTTTCTAAATTTGACAGAAACATTCTTCACAAACATCCAGACAAATCAAAAAAGTCAAATAGACCCTTCCCATGTTTGTCATGGATTGGGGGCGGGGCCTCTTAATTGCTCGTTTACAATATAAAAACCCTTAGAAATCACACAATGTCTGATTAAGGTGCCCGTTGGTGACAGTTGTAGCAGACGTACGGGGCAGACGTACGGGGCAGACGTGTGGGGCAGACGTATGGGGCCGTTTCACCGATATACACCTTGCTGTTGTCGGGGACGAGAGCACAGGCCTAGTTTAGATTTAGGTTTGTCCTGGTTTAGACTGATTGTTAATCCAGGTATAGTTCTTGTTTGCTGATTCTAACTGATACTTCTAAAGCCAAATATTTTCTGAGGTGGTATGTGGTGTGAACTCTGTTGTGAGATCCACTGCTCTAAGCAACTTAAAACCTGATGTTCCCCCTGCATCTTATCCACTAGAGGGCACACTTTATCTCAACCTCAACCTGATTGGATCTCTGGACGCATACTCTGTCTATTTCAAACCATTACATAGTCTCAGGCTTGAAAAATGCTTCTTTTTTACAAGTAACCAGATGAAAGCACAAAGACAGAGCGACAAACAGAAGAGGCTCTGTAAGCTCCATCTCAGCAGTATCTCACTGAACAAACTGACTCCTACAGCTCAATAAACAGGGCCTTCAGTCTGAGTGGCAACAAGTGACCGCCTGTTTACTCAGCATTCTCTCTGAGCCGTACATGGCCTGGCCTCTAACATTTTATCAAATCATTGCCTAATCTATTTATCGGGAAATTGTGTTTTTTCACTGGATGCAATTCTCCCATCTCTCACAGATATGAAGAGGGCTAAAGATATACTGCTCTCTAGATCAAAGTATTTTAATAATATATTTATGTTCAAAGTTGGGTGAGGCCCGCTTGGCACCTACAGTCCATGAATCATTGTTAAAACCATTCTGTCAATGCAGTTGCAATCCATTCTTGAGGTATTGTAGCAAGGCTTTTCATTCATTTCCAAGTCATTCAAGGTGTGGAACAAATATGACTTGATTTAGTAGTTATTGTTTATGAATGTTTCACTCATTTTATTTATATGTTCTTTTTTGGCTTGTTTTCTGTTTCCTGGGTCGGTAGGACTCAATATCAGCAAGACCATGCAGACAGGGAAGCTCCACCTCCCAGCTCATGAAACCCAAGACAATGGCAAGACTAATGAGAAGTCAAAATACTAAAATAGATGTCAATAATTGTTCAGTAAAGTATAGTATAAATTATAAGTATAACCACGACAAAATAACTCAATTAAATTGCATAAAAGCCAGTGTAATGAGCCATGAAATCATTCTTTATGCAGCTGCCTAGACAGCAAATACTGAGCACTTTTAGAACAGAAGCACATTCATGCTGCTCAAGACACTTATGAAATGAATTTATTTGAATACAGATCATTTTCTTACCACAGTATCTGTTCGTAGACAACGCCATGTCCCTGCAGGGCTACCGTAGCTGTTCAAATGCACAAAACCAGGAGCATTTTGTAATTCTACCCCAAAAGTCAACTCTCCCTAACCCTTTGTTACTAGTTTATATGTGTTATTTTGATGCCATTATAAACCAGTGAAAACACAGGCCTGACCTGTGTGTTTGATTATGTTACTGTAGACTGCTTATCTTTACTGAAGCTGCCGTAAACACAGACTTGAACATTTTGTGCCTGTACTTTTCTCGTACAACTCACTTTGACACACCCCCTTCTCCCTGTTCTTCCTCTCTGTCAGTCCCACACATTCTGCTGTAGTGTGAGCCATACAGCACACACACATATATATATATATTCATGTTAAATATAGACTTCAGCTTGTCGTCAGTATGCTGTGAAACCCTATATGAGTCTAGCTAAAGCCTACAGTTCTCTGCTCTTCGTCTTGCATGTAGAGCCATACTTTGCTTAATATTCTTACCAATCTTATCCTTTTTTTTCCAGGTAGCTTTATTCCTGTATATATATTTTAGTTTAAAACCCCAGAAAGTTGTGATTCCAATTTGAAGTTAGAACTTTTTGTGCAGAGCTATACTTTTGACTTTTGACTGCAAGGTGAGCATTTACCCCTGAAAAAAACTTTACAAAAAACATCATTTTAAACATGTACTTAATAGTAAGTCCACGTAAACATATATTCCATACAAAAATGCTTTTCACAAAGTTAGGTTAGTTGGCTTTGGTCTGACTATCTTCTATCCATCTGACGTACATTTACTAAAATGCCTGACTATATTTATTGTATTGACGCCTGTTGCTATAGCCTACAGTAGCGAGAGTTATGTAATAATAAGTGCCCCGCTGGAGCCTCACTTATGTCAGAAAAGGACTCGACTTTTAAACTCCAGCAGGGTTTTTTACAGAGGAGGTGTCCTGTTACGCATGGGGCTTAAACTGGGCGGGATTAGTGCCTTAATTCTACTTTGCGATTGGTCCTGGGTCACGTCCTTCAAAAGTTCACCCGTGGCTAATTGGTCAGTTAAGTTCCCCCACTTCTCTATCTCAAATTCGCTGTGGCCATCTGAGACTCCGGTCTGTCTCTGTGGCGCACTAGTCCAACTTTGTCCGGTGTCTAAAGCGGGCTTACTCGGAGTGGGGTGACCGCTTTCAAAGTTGTGTGAAACGGAGGTAAAGCGGACTTTGGGGTCGCTTAAACATTTTTGCACACTTTTGAAGAGGATTAGATTTTAAAATGGCAGACAGTGAGGAGCAGCAAGTCACTTCCACCACTTCTCTACTAAACGACGAAGTGCACCACTACGAGCCAGTGCCCGAACTAGTGCCCGAACCAGAGCCGTTGGAGCAGCCCAAAGCAGGCCACTTTAGCGTGGATGATATCGTGGACCTAGTCGGCGGTGCTCGGGACGCTTTGGAGAGGCACATAGCTGAAGACAGTGCGCCACATGAGGTCACAGAAGAAACTTTGGCTCCCACTCCAGTAGTAGAGGAACATCCGGTAACGTTACAAGAGCCTGAACCAGAACCGTTGGTGACTGTACCGGAGCCCACACCTGTTGTAGAAACTGTAATAAGTGAGCCTGAACCGGTCGTAGTAAGTGAGCCTGTACCGGTCGTAGTAAGTGAGCCAGAACCGGCCGTCGTGCCAGAACCGGAGCCGGGGCCAGAGCCGGTGCCTGCACCAGAGCTGGTGCCGGAGCCAGTGCCTGCGCCAGAACCAGTAGTAGAGGCAGACTCCACAACTATTGTCTACGAGGTTCCGCCTGTAGTTGACCCCGAGGTGGTCGCTCCTAAAGCCGAACCAGAGAGTATAACATTCGTCCCGGAGCCACAGGTCGCCCCAGAGCCCGAGCCAGAACCTACCCCTGCCCCTGTGCCAGTGCCGGTGAGCGACGCCCTCCCAGCGCCTAAAGAAGAAGCCCCAGCCCCCGCAGCGCCAGCAGAGCAACCTGCGGTGACAGAGGAACCACCAGCTCCTGCATCTTGTGAGTATTTCAGCAGAAAACCACTTTATTTTCATGCAATCTTCACAAAACTGTCTATTTTTGTTTTTTTATCGCAAATCCTGTGTAATGCCATGTTTGTGTTGGGTTATCCTTTCCTCGATGGCGTTTTATTTTGTGGTTTGTAGCATCCTTATGTTACCAAAGCCCACACCCAGACATAAAGAAAGGTGTAACTGAATCTGACAATCTCTAAAGGTTATATTTACATCACTTTTATTATCATTACTAATATAGTTTGTTTGCGTGTCATTTTCCTTTTATTTTGCCTGGATCATGTTAGCTCAGGTTAGCCTCTCAGCGATGCTAACTGGAGCGTGTCCGTTTGTGAAGCCGACCGGCTGTTTGACACATTCAGTGCTCTTTGAATAGAAAGTCTTGTATCGGAAATGTATTTTGAAATATAACGAGTCAAATTAATTACCCGTGCTGTTGTTGGGGCTAGAAGAGCTTGCAGTGCAGTTTAAATGCTTCGCTGTATATATGCGGCCCACCTGTTTTGACACATAAACGACACTGAACATATAGAGAAAGGAATGTTGCATCAGTTAAGGCTTGGCATATACACGGGCGGCCTTGTCTCGGTACATCTACGGGCTATATTTTTGTATTTTACCCGGACGTATTGAATAATTGTTATGTTATTTTTAGTCATTCGTGTCACCCCGAGCAGCGCCCATCTGCTGTGCCTGGTTCCATTTTCGGACGCAATACATTTTGACCCTTTTTAGATTAACTACTCTACAAATAACCAGAGATGGATAGTTAATATAGTGTTTATAATTGTGTTGGTGTTTTGAAATGTGTGCACCCCACTTTGTATGGAAGTTTATCAAATCGTCTGCTTTGCCGTTCGTTCAAAACATTAAGTTGATATCTGCCTGATTTGATTGAGCACAACAAATACAAACTAAAAATACGTAATATAATCTAGAGTTATGTGAAAGAGTTTAGAGGGTGCAATGAAAAAAAAAATGTTACACTTGAGAGGAGGCTATGTCCGATAATTGAACCCTAGGCCGCTAGCATACAGCACGTACCAAAGCTGTAACCCAGAGATTAGTCACAACAAAGGAATCTGCGCCGCGTCCACTCCCTGTCGCCTTCCCAGTCTTTCCACAACACGCCGGACAGACGGCAACGCTTTGACCCAGCCATATACTTTCCTGTTGCCGCTTAGTTTTTGTCCCACACCCCCCTGCGCCCTCCACCCTAAACAGCATCCCAAATCCGACAACAATTGAAGCAAGTAGAGGCCCGTGAGCTTGGATGTGCCTCCTAAGCGCGGCTCCCCCAAATTTTAACTCTATACTAATGGCATATTTCTCATGTTAGGACTGGTGGCAACACAATAACGTATATTGGAGCCTGTCCATGGTTTTACTTTGTTATAAAACATGTTAAGTCCCAGAAAAACGGGCCTAGTTGGGCTCCTCCAGGCAGAGGAGAGGCAGGGTGGGGCTGCTTGGCGAGGCCACTCAGCAACCAGGATGAGCTAGCAATGAAATCACAGAAGTAACAAGATATGGACGATGAATGCATACATGCTTGGCAAAACATACTGGTCATCTTAGAAATCGTGTAAATACTTGACATGCACAGTAAATTGAATGTGCTCTGAAGACGGTGCAGTATTTTTTTGGCTACTTTAAGCACATGGATAAACATCTCAAGTGTCCTATTGCTATTCCTTTCTTTTGATTATCAGACAGTTCTTTTACATCAGCTTTTTGTTGTGTCTTTATCGTTGAAATGTGTGACCTATATTTTATTATCACATCAACAAAAGACTACTTATAAACCAAATGCTCTGGAGTTTCCAACATCCTGATGACTAGTCAACACTATTCATGTCGTCAGCCCAAAAAAAGGTGTTTGAATCAGTGTTTTTGCGCCCGCGTGGCTCCCATCGGGCAGCGTGACTGACGGGCTGCTTAATCACCCAGCACTCGGTAGTCACCACCGGCCTACATCTTATTTTTGGGTCACCTACATCCGTCGGGGCGTGTTTATACAGACTGGAAAGCATGTGATGTTGTCAGGTGGATTAGAAGAACAGGGGATGATGTCAGATACGCAGCCATTGTTTTTGTGCTGCCCACTGTTGTTTTCTCGTATCCAGGGCAAGACCACACCTAAGTGGGGTTAACTGCATCACACTTGACCCCTTCATTTGTTCAAACAGCAGCTTGTACTTGACTGTACTCTCTGTCATGCCAACATAGCAGCTGGCAGATCAAACCTGAGTCAAATTCTCAAAAGTGATGAGAGCCACATGTTAATCTGTAAAGCCTGCCTTTTATTGTAGAGATAAGCACTGAGATTTTCAAAGCCATGTGGTGAATGATGTTGGCATCTAAATCCATTACCATAGGGTTACAATAATATTATGCATCATTAGTTATTATATTGTTAATACTCTTTTGTTGAGTGTTTATGCTCTTAAGTGTTAAAAGTGATGTACTACTCACCAGATATAATGTACAATAAGTACATAGTAAATGTTGACAGTTTATTAGAACTAGAAATTTTCAGCTCAAATGAAATCAATGTATCGCTGGTAATGGAGACCAGTTTCCCATCTGAACCTAACCACATCACTTTACATACAATCATTTGTTCAAGAAATGCCTGCTTATGTTTACTGTATGTTTCTTTGGTTATCACAATATGGACCTTCTTTCAGCCCTCAATATTCTCAGTATATACTTGTAGTATTTCTAGCTAGGGTTTACATGTTTCAAATGTTTTTTTTCTAGCCCCATTTACACATTCTTGTCTGATTAGTACAGTACAATGACTGCTGTCTATTTGTAGGCAACATATAACTGCCCCTCTTGTGTAGTTGGTAATCATGGATAAATTGCTTATAACACGGGGTTCTAAGTTTGAAGATTCAGCTCAGAAGCAGCAGGTGAGTGGCTGACCTAAAGCCATATATCATCGTTGAGTTGTTGAGCGTCTCAAGACCCATTTAGCTCCTGGTGAACATGGATATGGCACATGTAGAGCCACCCTCTGTAGGATCACGGTTTAGTGCTTTAATCTACTATTTCAGAGAAGAAACGGATGCGTAAATGTTACAAAAAATGTAGAAGTGAATATAAGGCCCACTATATTGTGCTAACACTATTAGCTTAGGCTTTCAAAATAAGCACCAGGCAAGAGCCCTCAAAAAGGAGTGTCCTGATTTCATCATCACTAGAGTAAAAGCATTTTGAGATGGCTAATGTGTCTTATTGGTTTAGGTGTGCTTCAGTGCTGGAAACTACCTCTTGACAGACACAACCACAAACTGGTCTGATCCAAAGACATACCAATCAAAATGACCAGATTCAGAATAAATCAAATACACTATTAATCAGACCTAATTGCAACTAATGATTTTGTCTGATTACTGCAGCATTATTTACCAAACAACAGAGGGCCAATCACATCTTTTTATTGTTTTTTTGTAAAGATTTTAAGGTCTGCTTCTGTTTTATTATAATCATAAATCACATTTGGCAGAACAAATAAATGGTTTACATTTGTTTTGTTTGCTTGCTTTGAAATGCGGAAATAGTCATTCTATAGCTTCAGCTACTAGTGCTGAGGCTGGTACAAGTACGTCAAGTCTTTTGGGTACTAGTATCAAACTACAGAAGTTATGTCTGAAATTTTATGTAACAGACAAAAAAGGCATTTTGGGGGGGTTTGACTATTTTTACTGTAATCTCTAACAGCCCTGTGAAAGGCTGCCATTTTCTCCTAAATAGTTCCAAATTAAACTCCTCTGTTCTTGTTCACTGCCCTCTTGTACGTTTATTTTGCGGAGCACACAGTTGTGTCATCTTGTGCCATTGACACATATGTCATTCTGTCCCAGCCTCACCCGTCTTTCAATTAAAACTTTGAGCTTGTACCTCAAATACAATCCTTATCCAGAATAAAAAAAATCTACACAGCTTGGATTAGAATCTTTAACAATTAACATATTTTTTCAAAATGGCTGTCTGTTGTCTTTAATCTGGGACGTTTGCTCAGGCTTTTGCAAACTGATTTCTGTCTTTGCTACTTTCTCTTTTCTTCCACAGATGTACCTTCTCCTCCTAAAGCTCAGCCTCAACCTCTGATGCAATTCCCAACAGGCAAGTTCTCTCTGCTTGATGTTTCCCTGCTTTCATTCACTAATTTCTGAACTTGACACTCTTTCATTTGAACTTAAGTGTTATAATAGCTCATTGCATGTTACTAGTTATATTGTTCACTGTAGTCCTAACTATTTGTGTGTGGACTTTTACTAAGTACCACTTACAGCACTATGTTTACCGTGCTTGTGTTTTTCTTGTGATTGTTGTAGAGTAGACAAACCACAACTAATACATTTTTTAAAAGAATAATGATTTTTCTCAATCCCAGGATGTTGTACATGAATTGGGTCATTGAGCAGAATCATTATCTGCCATCTCTTAACAATTGTTAACACATTAAGCATGGTTTGTTGGCACCAGACCTGGGTTAAGTAAGGGTTAAGTAGTTTAGAATAATGTCTGAATGGAGAGCTTGATCACAATGCTAAATATATATATTATCTTTTATATTTGTATTATTTAATTGATTTGATTATATTATAGATGATGAACAGCAATTGTTCTCATACCAAAATATATTTAGACAGTATAAATCAGACAGCTTTCTATTGTGCCAATACATTTAGGTAAGATTGTAACTGATATTTAGAGTGCATATAGCCAGGCTAGCCATTCATATTCTTTTTGAATTATAAACAAAAGCTTTATGTATTTTAACGTCTTCAAAAATGAGCGTATACACGATTATTCTCACACAGCTTTAAAAAAATTGGCATGTTTCATTGTAAGTATTTTAGCTGTTAATGCATAGGAATGTGAATGGCTGACCAGGTTAGTGTTATACATTCAATATACTCTGAATATTGCAAGGTAATCTGGACTATGTTTTTAACAACTTATTTGTAAAACTAGTTAGAATTTTCCTGCTCTTAAAAAGTGTTAAACCCAGGTATGGTGGGCACTATAAGGAATGGAGTATGTATTTGATATGTGCTGTATTGCATTCTCCCTCCTCCTACTCAAGCACTTGGGCAGAAGGGTGATTCCCCTGCCCCCATCTCTCCTCTCTCCCCTCTTCACTCCCCCGACTCTCTGGAAGAGCTGTCTCTGACCGAGAGTCCCAACCAACCCCCTACTCCGGGATCTGCTGCACCTTTGGGCTCCTTCTCCGCTGAACCCCCCACTACTCATTCCAAAGACATGCCTTGGAAGGGTGAAGAGGGTTCTCCTGGATCGGGCTATAGTAGAAATAAGGATGACCTTCTAGATCCATTAGCTGGTTCCTACCTAAGTTTAGGGAAAGATCCAGTTGCTCATAATCCATGTGAAGACAGTGGAGTATCATTCTCACCAGAGGAGAAACTGATTAGCTCAGACAGGTCCTCCACAGGTCCCTCCCCTGTGACCCCTCAGATGATGCTTCCTGAGTCTCACATAACCTCCTCTAACCCAACAGAGCACTGGGAGTCACCTTTCCTAACATCTCAAGACAACTCCAAAGTCTCCATGGATCCATTCTCCAAGGATACTGCTCCCATTAGCTCTTCCAGGTATGAGTCCAACCTGCAAGGCAACATCTCTGATGAAGACGATGACTTGATGTACGAAGTGAAGAAAAATAATAATCCATTCGAAGGATTTTCTCCACTCGCCGACAGTGGCTACTCCCATTTTGGTGACTCCAAGTCTGACAGCAGGGCCTCCAAAATGTCAGAGAGTCCTACTCCTGACCTGGTCCAGTATGGGCAGACTGGGGAAGCCCTTGATAGCCCACCATCTCTTCTTGATGAAGGGGAAACCTTTGACACAGGCAAGAAGGCCACTGACTCTCTCTCGCTGTCAGTAAATCAGTTTTCTGGGGTGAAAGAATTCACTTCTGGGATAAAGGATGATGAGGAGGAAGAAGAGGAAGATGATTCTGCCATCCCACCTCACTCACTCCCAGACATCCTCAAGTCTTCTTCCTCCCCACTAAATCCTGAAAAAATGGACTCTGGCTCCTCTGAAGGCAGTCCAGACCAGAGTCCTATCCTTGAAAGGAGAATGATGGAATCCCCCAATCCTCCAATCAACCTTTCTGCCAACAATCCATTTGCTTTTGAAGGTAAAGTTTCCTTGCTTAAAGAGATGGCTGAAAAAATGGAGGTTAAAGCAGCAGAACATTCAAAACTGGTGGATGATGATGCCTTTGGAGCTTTTGATCTTGTGAAAGAGGCAGAAGAAACCACTCCTACTAAAGTCAAAGATGAACCAGTGAAGATTGAGCAGAAGGATTGGTTCTCTGGCTTTGATTCTCCTAAAAAGCCTGACAAGCTTGAGCCACTTGACTTAAAGAATAAAAAGCATGCTGAGGATTCTGACTCGGATTCTCCAACTGCAGACTCCCTCTCTCCTGTTCTGGAAGCTATGGCTAAAAATCCAGCCAGTTTTCAAGTGGAAACTGAGAAAAAAGATACAAAGATGGAGGAACCTGAAGTGGCCGAAGAGGTCTCTGAGCATGAGGTGTCTTCTGAGGAGTTTGAATTCATTGAAAGGCCCCCGAGGGGCGTTATTGATGAGTTTCTGGAAGCTCTTGATACCTCCAAGTTCGCCTCCTCCAACGCGCCGGAAATTCCCATGGATGATGATCTAATCTTCACAAAGAAGGAAGTAGCTCCAGCTTCTGCTCCTCCTCCAACAAACGCAACTCCGTCCTTTTTGATGGACGAAGAGGTTTCAAGCCAGAGCTCTTACCGCCTTCTGACCCAATCATCACCCCAGAAGAGTAAAGCAGAACTGGAGAAGCTTGACATTCAGCAACCACTCCCCAAAGTCACTCCCTCGCCCACCCAAAAACCAGAGGGAGCGGATGTTAAGAAAAGCACCCTGTTTAAGATGCCACGCCTGAACATAATGCAAGGTAAAACAGTTACTTCAGGCATGGACAGTACCCCTCTACATCATCCTCAGTTTTTCTGGCACCTCCATGTCCATCACCATACTTTTGACCATCACATTCTTGTCCTCCTCCAGTTATTTTCTCCCAACTAAAGAACCAGCAAATGGTACTGTAAAGATCCCATGTCCCTTTTCTCCTAAAATCACAGCATTCCCCTTCTTGCATCGTCCAGCTATTTCTTTTAACATCAACCTTTTGCATTTTGTGACATTTTGTGTTTTGCTGTGATACATTTATTCTTTTGCATTTTGCACATCCATAACATAATCTTTCTACTGTATAAATAACCTTTGTCGTGTCGTTGTTTTCTGGTAAGTAAAATTGCACCCTCTGTTCACATGCCTATTAATTAAAATATGTTTACTTGTCTGTCCTCACCCAATATCAGAAATCAGGGGAGTCAAAGTCTTAATCGATCCGCAGTGCTGGCCAGCTTCATACTCGGACAGCTTTTCTGTTTGCCCACGGAGCATTTTTACTCTCGAGTTGTGTTACTTCCCACTCTGCTTTTAGCTTCTGTAGGCACTGGAAATAACCTGAGATTCCAATATGAAATTCAATCCCATTCGAAGGACCCCAGCACCCACTATGTACATGTATCTGCATTCATAATATATATAAGAGACATAATACTTCCTGACTTGAACCTCAAACCACTTATCAGTACACAATGTCCTTCTATAATGATAAATACAACATAAGTATACATTTTATTGTACTAGTCACACCTTACTAAATGGATACACTTTCAATCTCCCGTCACACCCAGTCACATTGTTTTTTTTATGCACCTGAGGCTATACTTTTGGTGCAGTGACAACTATAGACGTAATAACTTTTTTGTAGCAGTAGATTTTTTTTCTGTTCAAGCATCAGTGTAAGCAGACGGCTACTGCGTAACCAGAGAAGTAGACTTTGGTCTTTAGGAGCTGTCGGTGCTTTAAGTGTATGTATGTATGTATGTATGTATGTACGCATGTGTGTGTGTTGGAGGGATCTCCTGTTAATTGAAGCCTCCTCCTCCCTGCATTGCGACACTGGCAGCCCCACAAAGGGTTCTCCGACCCAGAAACGGCTCAGCAAATGCTTCCTCATTATACAACTCGAGGTGCAACACTCGGATTCAAAGACGGCTGATTTACTGTTCTTCTCTTGATTTAAGATTAGTTCACTATATGCACGTTATAATTGTGAAAATACTATGGCCACTAACCTGCCTTCAGATTATAATCTTTTTTAAGGTTAAACATTGAACTGTTGAAATGTCTCAGTTATCAAAGTTCACGAGTTGTTTGCTTTGTGTAATTTATGTACCGTACTGTGCCAGACAAAAATGTCATGTTCAAAAGGGGGTAAAGGGTCGTATCGCTGCCCCTCCTTAAAGACACACTTTGGACTTCTGCTTTATGCAACTACCTCATATTTTAGTTGACCGTTCCAAAGATGGCAGGTTATTTTTCACTCAGTCAAACATCATTTACATTTCTCATTAGCGTAGACATCTGCCTTTTCATTTACTCTTCTTAAACATCAATAATGTAATTAACAGACCAGTCTTCTTTATTCTTACACAACAACCTAGGTCTATTTAATTACTGAGAGCATATAGTGCAGTTTACTCTGCCTGTAAATGAGGTGATGTGGCAGCTGTAAATGTGAACGACTTCATCAAGTTAAAACCAGTCTATCCAGTTTATTCTCAGCAAGTCATTCTTTATCAAATTGAATCTCAGAATTGTCTGTACCTGCGGCTGGTACAGGTAGATGAAGTTACACTTTGGAACATATGTCTTACCTTCGTAGATGTTAGGGTTTTATTTGTAGGGCTGCCCTGTGTCGAGGTGTCTAACTACATAAAGATGATGCCCTCTAGTGGAGTGATACTATTATTACAAAAAAAATAGAACCTTGGTTTTTACTACATGTAATTGTGTGTGTATAGATATGGATATAGATAGATATATAATCACATACATACACATTTTGTTTTTTATATTTGCCCAGATAAAAAAAAATTGTGCTGCTGTTTAAGTACCCTAGGTTTTATTCATAACAGCAGTTAACTTTTGTAGTAGTCCAAGGAAGATTACTCGGTTGAGTAACTAGTGGTAATGAAATCGTACATAAATGCCCCTAAAGAATCTCAGTGGCTTTTATTTATTTAAAAAAATAAATGAAAGGGTTTATTATGGAGCAGAATGTGTGCTTCCACAAGATGGTAGCATGAACACTCAGATGAGAGTAATTAGGTCTTTGCACTGTCAGGAGTTATTGTTCCTTTTTAATATCGTGAAACTATAAAAAAATAACAGAGCTGTATAGACCTAGTATGCATTTTATGGAATCAACAATCAAATAATTTATTTCTAAAAAGTCCAAACCTATCTTGTTTGTAGTAGTTGTTTGTCTCATTTCGTTTCCCTATGTCTCATTGCTTAGTCAGCAGGACTCCTTGAGCTATGCGGGTGGAGCGTTGGATGACAAAAGCAAACTAGACAAAAGTGTGAAAGAAATGAAGGGGAAAGGGGAGATTGGGAAGGAACATGGGGAGAAGCTGAGCGGGAGGAGGCGAGCCAGGGCCGTTTATAGTTGCTGCGTCAGAGCGCTGGCAGCAGACTGTCAGCTGACGGCAGTTCATTTGCTCGCCGCAGTCGTCTCCCCCCAGAGGAAGCCTTGCCCCATTCTTTCCTCCTCCTCTTCTTCCTCCCTGCAGTCGAGTACAAACATATTCACGCACATTTGCATTCACTGCCTCTGCCGGTCCCTGTCTGTCTGGAATGTTTGCTTGCTGATCGGACGGCATGGAGAACAACTCGGTGGAGAAAAACGAGTGTGCGCTTGCTGCAAGGAACTGCAAGGAGCAGGGTATAACATAATCTCTGTTCTTCATCTTTTTTAGCTTTCGATACAGATTGTTAAAATGGTTTTGGGATATCTTCTCTGTTGCATGGCTCATTTCGATTGTGCTTCTATCTTGCAGAAGGTTCATGCCTGATGCTTGTTGCTTTGGATCTATGGTATTCAGGTTTTGCTCTTACAAATTAAAAATACAAAATGAAACCTAATTTCATGCTAATTTGCAGGACAGTGATATTGTTCTCATTCATGCTGGAAGCGTTGCCATTATCCCAATAGCTCAATTGTCAATCTTACTAAATGCTGTAATCTCTGGCTGTTTAGTGGTAAAGAGGACCTTTGGTAAAGTTGGCTGACTAGTCAACTGTCCAAAGGTAGACAGAGGATTTTAGAGCAGTCTGATGTCAGCTGGCTCTTAAATGATTGGCCGGTGGATCAGGGGATATGCTAATAAGGGTAGAGAGACACAAGGAAAGAGTTTTTTAATCCAGCCTTTGTGTTTGCTCTGAATCTTCCGGGTACAGGGAGTGCTTCATTTAAAAACACTACCTAGACTTTTTACTGGTTGCTTCCTCAGATGCTAACACTGAAGCAAATTGGATGTCAAAGTTCTGATAAACTTACACCAAACCAAACACATAAACATCCTGTTTATAGAATGTGGGCTTTATGACTGGCATACAAAGTAAATATATGAATTGTATTCAGATGTGTTTTAAAAGATGAAGACGACGTATCTGATTTCAACACTTCACTATTATTCTAGTAAACTACAATAATTATTATAACTAAATGTCTATAAAACTAATTAGGGCAAAAACAATTAATCATATTCATTAAATGGAGCACGCAGACTCAAACCTGCCATCTGCGAAGAGAAAAGGGTTTTACAGTCGAGCAGTACATTGCTCTTAATATGAGAAATCTTCATCTGTAAATATCTATATAATGTAGCTCTATCCAGAAGTCTTCGGGTGGCATTGTTTTAGCTTCATCTGGTTAAAATTTGCAATCCAACAATAAATCGCAGAATGGGAAAAATATTATATAGATGTATATAGATATAAATATAAAGCTGTCCATGAGTCCTGTTATTTATCAGAGGCTAGACTGTGACTTAACATCCCAACAGTGACTCCATTGTGCTGTAATTTTTAAAATGAGTGAATATGTCATTTATAGAGCTGTATTGAATTTTAATGTATTGAATGCTGCACTCGAATGGGGCTGTTGTCTGAAAAGATTCCGTGACTAAACACTATTTGGTACGTCTGAGTAAAAGTGAGGGTGCTAGAGAGGTTTTGGTAGTATGTGATAATTTGAGTTTTATGGGATTCAGAGTATATAGTGAGAGCAAGTCATATTGACCTGTCACCTTTATCCTGGACACTGAGCTGTTCTGGGCGTCGTCTGGAGTCAGTGCATGTTACTAATCAGAAACACATTTTTGAAAAATCTATGAACCAGCAGCAAATCAATTGTGAACACATGTCCCGAAGGTGCCCATGGTGCACATTTTCAAATGACAGGAGGCAATTACAATTGATTTTACTGCTAATGCTAGATGCACATCCTTTAGAATCTTTAGAAGTTTATTAAAGAAAACTGTACATTGGCATGAACAGTATACGTTTCATTTCCAAATGTAAATGCATGCTGCACTGGGCATGTATACATCTTTATGTTCATACACATTCTCACAGCCTTGTATTTTAATGCTAGATGCATACTTGTTTCACATATTGAACACACATTGTATATTTCTGTACTTTGATTCTGAGCTGTATTCTAGCTCTTTAGTGATACACTCTGTCAGTCCATTTGATATGAAGACTTATTCTTATCTGTAAAAGAGACTCATGGTTAACTAGGGGGGCCAGATAAAGGTGCAAATGTGAGACCTAAAACAAAGTAAACACTTTTAATCAATGAGTCATTAAATATTGTCAGCACGTCTATTTGAATTATTATTATGGCCTTGAATGGACGAACACGGACCTGCTCTAAAAGACAATAGCAGAAGTAGCTTGTTATAAAATAAATATAAATTAATCAGATGCTAAATTTGTGGTATGTTGCAGGTTTGACATCTGGTCAGCCTGCGCTTGTTCAACTGGGTTGGGTTTGAATTCCTTATTTTTATCTTGGCATTTGTGCTGCCAGTTATTCTTTTACAGACGGATTATGCAACATGTTCTCCTGCTCCTGATAATAGTTAAATGTTCCTGTGTGTCACTGCATTGCATGGGCTTTCTAAGCTCTCCTGAATAAAATAAAACTTAGGATAATGGATGATTTGTCAGTCAATGTGGTCTTTGGAGGCGTACATCATTTGGTGAGTGTAGTTACATTTGGAGAGTCTTTCATGTGTGACACTGTTGTTGGTTTTACATTGGCCATACATCTGAACATGAACAAAAACCTGTTTATATTGTATTAAAATGAGGAAACATTTTCTCAGGACATTGAGGTTGTGGTAGGCTTGCAGTGCGCATGCGTGTCTCTCGCCCTGCTCTGTCCCATTGTGGCCCGGTGTCTCTCTCTCTCTCTGAGCTGGAGCTTGGAGCTGCTGCTGTTAGCGGAGGTTCAAGATGGACGCCAAACAGGGTTAGTGTAGCCATAATCTTTTGTTTACCCGCCACCGCGCTCCCCTGTAACTGTCACATTTGCATTCCGTTATATGGTTTAAATGGCAGATTACGTATTTGCATGAACGGCAGGGGCGGGGAGGCCTGGAGCGGAGCGGGCCGCTCACGGAGGTCACGTCGGACAGTTTGACGTTTAGCACGTGCGCTGAGGGTGTGCTTGCGGCGCTCTCAGCATGCAGACTGAGGGCTTTATACCCCCACCATAAACATGACACAGTGAGGGAGGATAACGCTGCGATTAAAATATAGCTTCAGTGAAAGAGGATCTGCTGCCGTGAATAGCTGGCAGGGATGCGGGTCTATTTTTAGCCAGGCTCCGTGATGCTAACACGCCCGCTACCATATGTAGCCAGGCGGCCACATTTGGACCGCGGTCCACCCCTCTTAACCCCACGGCTAATGTTGGGTTGTCTTTACATTCAGACAAAGGCACTCTGTCACTGGCCACAGCTGCTGCTGTGTGCCTAATGGCTGCTAACATGCAGTTAGCATGCTACTGTCACAAAGGAGAACCTTCTGTCAACGCCCACATTAAATCCCTGTGTGAACGACACTATTTCAAGGCTGTTGTATTAGTAAATGTTTATTTAGCACTGGTGATGAAATGTGATCGTAAACTATTAAACAAACCAACAGTTATTTACCGTGGTTTGTGGTTTTACGTGCACGTTTCTGTCTGCCTGTTCTGGACCAAACATGGGGCCAATGTCAGCATTGGTCTGCCTGTTCTGGACCAAACATGGGGCCAATGTCAGCGTTTGTCTGCCTGTTCTGGATCAAACATGGGGCCAATGTCAGCATTGGTCTGCCTGTTCTGGACCAAACATGGGGCCAATGTCAGCGTTAGTCTAATGTCGCAGGTTTTCTCGTAATCGTTTAAACACGTGATCAGAAATACAACAATCCATTTCTATCGTAAAATAAAGGGATTGTCTGTATCTTTAACAGTAACCTCAAGAATATAATTAGCTTCTTTGTCCCTTGGCACTCCCCTTTTAACTTGACCTTTTGAACTCACACATTTGAAAAGAAATGGTGCAGCATGTGAATAAAATACTTATGTAAGTGTTTGACATTACTTGCTCCTGGTGACTGTAAGTACAGCCTGTGAGTGACGTCTGGGTGTACAGGAGACCCCTTGATTTCTAATATTATCCACTGACCTGCCTGGAATTCCCTGGTGAAACTTAAGCATGCTCAGTGTCAGACCCCCAGCTGCCTGCTCCTACTGCCTTCTTCACTTTTTCCTGTGGACCTTTAGAGCAGCTGTATGTTAAAGAGAACCTGTCAGACGCAATATAGTCTCTCAGTAATTGTTTATATCTGTTATTGTTTTAGTGGGTTGTCACATTATTTTAATATACCAAGGATAGGGCTGTGCACTCTGGCGATAAAAGATGTGATGTGATACAAAGTGATGACAATCGTCTAATCTCGCTGAAAATCCCTGACTTGTGCTACAGTGGATTCATTTATGCTCCCCTCTTCACTGCCACACTGTAACAGTGTCAGTGGTCATAGTAATTAAAAAAAATAATATCAATAGTATTAAATGTTATGAACATTAGCTTGGTTGGACATTCTGTTGTGTAAAACACCGATGGCTGTAGTCTTCTGTGTAAGAAAAAAAATATAAAGTCAACTAAATCATGATCAAATCATCATCTTGGCTTAAGAACATTCTGATTAGGGCTGGGTAATATGGTTGCCCCATTAAGTTAAATTGTGGTAATTGTAAAACATTGCAGCCCCTCTATTGAAGAGATTTAGATTATTCTAGAAACATGCCTATTTTTGGACGTACTGTCTCATGAGGTCTGGCCACTTGTCGTCATTCATAACAAGTTGGTTCAGACTGTGCTCATTCATTTGTCTCCGGGCAACACAATTAACCTTGATTGACTTTGAGAATATGTGCCTCTGAGTGCGTGCCAATCCCTGTGTGAATGAAACATGGCGTAAAGCACTTTAAATGCCACAGTGTCTAATTATAGAGCAGTTGCTAATTTTCTTCCACATCATGGGGATCTTTGCCCAGACTCGGTGAATGCAGTTCCATGCAGAAGTGGAGAAAGTCAGTTAGGAGCTTAAGTCCAATCAAAACAAAACTGTTTTGTGATTGGTACAAATGGGCACAATACTAGTCTTAATCAGAGGGAATCATCTGGATAATGCTGTTACTCCTGGTTCTTTTATAACTTACATTAATGCAGTTTATACACTGAATTTGCTGCCCCTAAATTCTACAAAAACATTGCATTATTATTATTATAGGAATTGGGTTTTGGGGGGTCATTTAAATGTATGTAGCTTTTAGGAATGTTAGTCAAGGGGGTAGCTGCTTATATCCAACATCTCCTTAACTGCCAAGTGCTGGGGAAAACGCTAATACATCCACAAGAAGCAAGCAAAGCCCAACTAAGATGTCAGACATGCTCAGTTTGGGTCTTTTTTCACCTAATGGGATGAGACTTTGCCATGGCAGTTGACATGTGACTGTGGCACTTCCTGTATGAGTGTAATTTTAACCCAGAAGGAAGTGATGTGGCCCGCGGAGCTCTGGTTACATCACTTAGATGTCGTCATTGTGACCGTGTGGGTCAAATGTGGAGAGTCCAGAGGGCCCAGAGCTGAGGATGTCTGGACAGAGAGGCTGAGTCATTCTGCAGTAACTCTCTCTGGGGCTTTTAATCTCGTGATGAGCTTATTACATTTTTGGTCCCTCTGACCTTCACATGACCACACGCTCCAATCATAAGTTAGGCTATGTCCAATCTCAGCAGGTGCATAGTTAATTTATTTAACACTGGACATCAGTTAACAATTGTGTTTCTAGGGATTGAGCGGTTAATAGTTTGTACAATAAAGAAGAGAGGAGCTTTTGGTTCTGTTTATGAGGCTGTAGTCTTGTGGCTGAAAAGAGGGGGGTGAACAGTTTGTGTGCTGGGTGGGATGGATCCATCTTGATGCTCCTTGATTAGAAGTACTAAATGTTATTGAGGAAAGGAAGGCCTATAGTTATTTTGAGCTGTTTGATTTTTTTTCTTCTTCTATAAGTATCGTACCGTATGGATGTTGAGGATGATTGAGTATCCCTCTCACTCTGATGAAAATTTTGAGGCACTTGACAATCCCTGTGTGTTTATTTGGTATGATGATTTTAAAGCTGAACACCGACCTGCACCATGGACTTTTGGCTTGACCTAGATGCTAACATGTGACTGATGGATGTTAGATTACATGGTGCAATTCTTAAAGTAAATAGCCATAACTGTTTTCTGACCTCAAATCAACATCTATCAAATCACAAGATAATCCCCTGATTTCTGATCTCACTGTGCACAATCCATCATCATCAATCCTACACTCTTGTTGTTATGGTAACCTGTACATTTACCCTGTTGCCTTGCCATTTTTGCCCCCCCCTCAGTGGTGGATCTCCTCTACTGGCGCGATGTGAAGACTACAGGGGTGGTGTTTGGGGCCATCCTGCTCCTGCTCCTATCCCTGACCATGTGCAGCATCGTCAGCGTGTGCTCCTACATCGGCCTGGCTCTGCTGTCGGTCACCATCTGCTTTAGGATATATAAGGGCATCCTGCAGGCCATCCAGAAGTCTGATGATGGACACCCATTCAAGTGAGTCACAACTCTATTCTCCCTTCAGAAATGTAAAAGTAAAATACAAAATAATCACAATATCCACAAAGGCAAAATAAATTACACCATGATCTTTAATCTGGCTTAGATTTACACTGATTTACCCATTAGAGCTTGATTTAGTCCTTGTTTAGATTTTGAAGCGACTTGCATCAAAATATTGCAATAATATCAATACTTATGTGGGGGAATCTGTACATAATTTGGATCTTTGTGGAAAAAGCCATATGGGAACATTTTGAGCACACTGAGGTAGAACATTAAGACTTAACATAATCTGGGAAAGAGCTAAACTAATGACTTTACAATCAGATTTTACAGTCCAGTCCTCTTATAGTAGCAAAGCCGCATTGATAACATTGTTGGCATTATTACATTTATGGGTATTTTTAGACGATACTCTGGTAAACATTGTGTGGTCTCTGCACCTTGTAGGCAGTACCTGGAACAGGAGGTGGCGCTGTCCGAGGACATGGTGCACAAATACAGTGACATGGCTCTGGCCAAGATCAACAAGACCATCGGAGATCTGAGGCGCCTGTTCCTGGTAGATGACCTGGTCGACTCCATCAAGGTGAGGGCACGGAGTAGAACATTGATACAAATAGAGCTCCGTAGAAATCAAATTAGGATTTGTACCATGATTTTGTGTGGATGAAGTTCCCTAAATATATAAATAAATATCCCCATAAGTTAAATGGAGCTAACTTAAAAATGTATAACCATATCCTCCAGATACAGATAAAACCCACAGACGTCAGAAGATAATCTTAATGTGAGAAATTTGAATTATTTAAACTTACCGTTATTTTTGTCAAACATTGCATTTTCTACTCACTTAAATTCTTCTTACGTCCTCTGAACAACATTAGATATTTCAGGTTTGAGCCTTCCTGTTTGTTGTAGGGTGGGGTCATAATAATATTTTATGTTGGGTACACTGGCAGAGAGCAATGAAACTTGGTACAGTGATTCTCCACAAAGTAAGTGTGTCCAGGGTCCCATAGGGGTCATAAACATGGGGGCGCTATAGAGGCATTCTTTAGTATATCGGCGAAACAACGATATTATGGAATCACGTCAGTGTTCGTCCGTGTCCGCAGATCCTAGCTGTGAACACGATAACTCAAAAACGAATTGCCAACATTTGCACACAGGTACATACCATAAAACGCCGAACTGTATCGATTTGGGTACTTCTTCGATGAATATTAATTAAGTAATTAATTAATAACGGGCCAAAACTGTGAACGCAATAACTCAAAAAGTCTTTGCTGGATCTTTTTCAA
>JAVQKC010007979.1:0-16442 GCA_036025475.1 Philypnodon macrostomus
GAGTGAATGAATAATGTAATGTAAAGCGTCTTTGAATCTTGAGAAAAGCGCTGTATAAAACGAATGCATTATTATTAACTATATTTGTGATAAAATCAAAATGGTGATCTTGGCTTAGTAAAATATATTTTTACCATACACTTTCTGTAAATGAGCTTGTATGTGTATGTTTGTGCTATCAAAATAAAGCCTTCACGTAGAGTGTCAACTGAACTCCAGAGCACAAGTGTTTCTCACATTACACTGTGAGGTCTAATGGTCTTGACACTCGTGCTAACTGCTGGTATAGGCAAAGAAACTCTGCACCTTCACAGCCCACGCCTCAATGTCCTCCATTAACTATTGAGAAGATCTTTGTGCTGCAAAAAGTGACAATGTGATATGTGAATGATGATTTGTTGATATTCTCCGTGATAAGCTGTTAAGACCTGGCATTAACATGTGGCTTCAGTTCTCAAGTGCCAAAACTGAACTGAATAAGACTTGGATGTGTTCAGAAGACCGAGTGGAAGATCAGATTAATGTGAAACCTTTGCTCTTGTGTGCATCTTCAGAGACAGGTCAGGCTTAGGTCACAGTTGCACTCCTGTTCAGTGTAAGGCTCCTGTAGTCTATAAATTAATAATGTTGTAAAGTTAGAGTCTGTCTTTTTCCATCCACGACACCTTTTGGGCTCCTTCTACTGTAATCGACCCTACTCTTAACAAAACCGATATGACACTAAAGCACAAACTGGATAAATCAAAACTTCACCTGTAGGGCCATGTGAGGTCAAAGCAGCATCAGCATGCATGCAGAAGCAAATGTGAGTCCCTAGAAGCAAAATGAGTGAGTTAATCATATTTGGATAAAATTATATGCTTTTAAAAGCCAGTGATAATCTATTATGCTGTGACAACTATCAACTACATCATATAACGGCATACAATTTGACCTGTTAATATAATACAAAGACGTTTGTCAGCCAACAACACTGGTGTCGCCTTATGCCCATGTGCACTAAAGAGACACTGTGATGCAAATGGGTGCCATGAAAGCTGTTTCATTGCTCAGAAATGTAGCCAATGAGAGGGGGACATGTGATTATCAGTGTATCTGACAAGATTCTCTCATGAATGGTCTGTGATCTCCAAAATACTGTCAACAAGATTCTTGTGAGACTGACAACAGCAACAGGCAAAGCACATGGATGTCAGCTCTGTACATCAATCAATGATTGCATTCAACTGTGCATCAAGAATACAAAAACATCGTAACCAGCAGTTAGAAAGACTTTACTAACTCAGTTATTAGAGCCTAAGAAATGAGTAGTAAAACTGTCAATAATGAAGGTTGTCGTGCTATGTAGCTTAAACCTGCATTTTTCATGTGAAGTATGAAATGATATCTAAATAGGTGTGATGTCTGTCAGTGTCAGTAAGCAGAAATAAGCTAAACCTCGGGTCAAATGCCATAACATAGTTCCTGTTCTAATTTAACTAATATATCAGTAACAGAAATTAATGCATGGGTGGAAATAACCATCACAAAATGAGTACAATATCCAGAGTCTGGTCAGTCAGGGTAGTGGTGGTCCTGATGCTGCACGTTAGTGCTAGACTAGTAACAAATTAGCTTAAGCTAACACACACACAAAAACTTACCGTTTTCCTTAAAATCGGGCCGGGTTTTCATTTAGGGGCTTCTGACATGCTAGGTTCATTTGACGATGACCATGGTCGTGTTAATGCTGGGACTGGCGAAAGCCTGCTTTTCCAGTACCGACATCATTTGCTCGGCTAAAGCTAACTCTGGGAGCTAACTGTAGCAGTCTGTAGAACGGTCCAGCGCAGTCACATGACCAAGGCTCAAGCCCAATCCCCGTGCAACAGCTGTTGTGGGGGCACGTGGGCTAGAAATAAAGTGGTTATCATTGAGACGTAAGCTATAGATAACGAATGACTCTTCTTTATCTTTTTTTCTTATATTTGTATTTTCACAGTGCTGGCACAGCTGGAATCTGTACACTGTGGCGGTAGTAGTCGTTGTTATATGTCTGTAAGTGTTTGAGTACACCCTAGTGGCCGATGCTGCTGGTCCTCTACAGGTAGCTTGCACAACACATATATAGCCTACAGCATATTATGTTAAATAAAAACATAAAAAAACACGAATAACATAATAACTACGCATAGCCTAATCAAAACTATATGCTCAGCCTGCACAGTAGAACATGCTAAACTCTAGCTACTTTAAACAACAATTAGCCTATTTGGACCATACATGCAATCTCACAAGGGCCCAGCAGAGGAAGATATGATCAAACATGGCATTCCTCCTTCATTTGGTTCTTACAGAGTGAAGGGATGAAAAGGAACATCATACATAGTAAGGTTTTGCCAGCTTATATTTTCACAAACTATTGTAAAATCTATCTATCTATCTATCTATCTATCTATCTATCTATCTATCTATCTATCTATCTATCTATCTATATAGATGTATATTTATATGAATATATATATTCTTTATTTTTTTTTTAAAAACCTGGTTCATACAGACAGTCAGTAAACTTGACCTGTATTCATACCGAGAGCCTGTGGCCCATTTGATTTCATGTACATTGTGTAAGACTGATTGCTGTGGGGAGTGTTCTTGTGTTGGGAGCATTATGATTATTACCTTCTTCAGATATTTCCCTCATCGTTAGCGTTTGCTGAAAAAAGCAGCTCACCCTCACAATGATAATGCTGTTTTTATTAGCATAAACATTAGCATGAACTCAGCACCTTTGTTTTTATATATTGATATATAAAATAATTCCAACATGTATGATGTGCCCCTGCAGCAAGAACACTTTGGTATAATAAATGCACTAACTGGTAGTTTAAGAACGATATTTACCGTTAGTATTTTCTCATATAAATTATATCACCAACTGTTATTTCAGTAAGATGCAATATTCTTCTATAAGAGTTAGCGTAATCTTCTCCAAATATTCTCTTAAAATAATAGCTGAGCAAAGCTAAATACACAGAACATGTGTAAGGCCACTTCCGCTGATATTTTCACATTGACAGTGTTCTGTGGTCAAATTGGCTTAAAATGTAAATTACTGTGACATGCCAATATTAACATTTTGTTCCGATGAATGTTACAAAACATGAGTTGCTCTCTGCCACGTTCATTTGGTAAAGGTTTCTCTCGGGGCCGAAGAGGATGGAGACCCTAATGGTTCAGTGTACTTGATGTCGCATAAAGTACGTCCCAAAGTCGCTGCGTCTCAAATGCGTCTCCTTATGTTCTTCCCCTTTGCATAAAACCCATGCCAGTCTGTGTTTTTGCATGTGTCGGTGGACGCAAGCAGAAGACGAGCCCTGCAAGAGGTGGAGCTATAACGATTCTCATAAAACCCAAAGTCTAACCCTCCACTCACTGCCAAGGTGACGCTCTCAGGCTCAACAACAGCTCACATCAAGCTAAAGTGCAGGCACGTACGGGTCGACCTCTGGATTTGGTCAAAAGTTTAGCTCCAGGTTGCGCAGTGAAAGGAGCCGAATATAGCCTACTGTGGAGTGACGCGTAAAAACGCACGGTGCTGTTCTATCTTGGTATAACGGAGGTAATGTGGAGAGCTTGTTCTGGACTTAAAGGACACTAAAGAGGCAAAATGCCACATTGAGGTCCGAGGGAAGGTCACCAAAGCCTTACGATGCAGCACCCCTTGGACATAGGGGCCCATTACTATCCTCCGGAAGCGCATCCGGACCACAGAACGCACCGCTACCGGAGTTTCATGATCGAGGAGATTCTCACGGACCACGCGGAGCATAAAACCTCCGCTCAGGCCGGAGAGCTGCTCAAGTTTGGCGTACAGGCTCTGCTGTCCGCTAGACCCTTCCATAGTCAGCTGAGTAAGAAAAAACAATTCATCTATTATCTGGCCCTGCGCATAACTTACCTACATAAGTAAATTAAAGTGTGTAATCATTTGCCAATGATGTGGCCAGGCTATAGGTCCTATTACATTGTATTCAGAAATTACATAGTGGTGTTATGAACAGTTATCAGTGCATAATGTAATTCTTTTGGCTAAATGCTGGATCCGCATGTATATATGTTTATAGCCTATAGGTACACGTGTTTTCCACAGCCGCACACTGGACGCAGTTCGTGCGTAAAAGGGCTCTAGTCTGGAGCGTGGTATTTATTTTGTTCTAAGCTATAACAATTTGACTTTATTCTGCAGTATATCTAACCTATAATGTGCTCTAGATAGAGATACACACAGATACATTGTTCTTAAATATAGATCTGCTTTTATTTGGTCGATGAATTTTCTTTTGAATTTTACAGACGAAGTTTGTTCCTCAAAAATAAGCGAAGTGGTTAAAGTGGTTAAAGTGGTTAAATTAATTACCAATAATATCATGTCACAGCATTTTACATTCACACGGTTCCTTTTGAATTGTGTTGTAAAATAATCAGGCTTATGTGATCAGATTTTCTTTTTTTTTAACCAAAAATAATAAGGGAATTATATTTGTTTGTGCAATAAAAGTAGGCTATATCAGCGTATTCTGACAATGCCAGGTTTTAACATATGTATTATCTCCGAGTGACAGTGGGGCCTCCTCAAAAAGCGACTGCATGTTGTGTAATTCCGTGTAATTCTGCTCACAAACATGGGATTAAAACATACATTTTACAGACTCAGAGTCACTGTCTGAATCTCGCTAATCCAGTTTATCTCTGTTCGTGCAGTGCTGAAAGCTGACCAGGCAAGTCTGCTCAAGTTCCCCATGTCGCCACTGTCCTGCTCGCTGGCCTCCCCGCTCGGCTCCCCTCTCCTGTCCGCAGCCCCGGGCCTTCAACTCGGCTCTGCGTCTCATCACATGCCGTTAGACCTTCACCTCCGCGGGAAACTGGAGCACGGAGGGGACGGTGGAAGTAAAACCAAAAAGGGTCGTCGCAGCCGCACAGTGTTCACCGAGCTCCAGCTAATGGGCCTGGAGAAGCGCTTCGAAAAGCAGAAGTATCTGTCCACTCCGGATAGGTAAATCTAGTTGTCTTTGGCATAATCATGTTAGCCATAAATGAGGCTACACCAACAGAAATGTTTTTAAACGAAAGCCTAACATTTTGATGCGTAATTTGGTCCACGTCCCACCTTTACCGGAGACGGTCCTTTTTCCAGTTGTCTGATGTCGCACTCAAACAGAGACTTTCATAATATAGCTTATTTTATGTTTTGCACATTTTCTGTTCCACCTATACCAAAAGCCTATACCAATATAAATACTGCAAATAAAGCATAAAGTGTTCTTAAAGACACTGAGATCAGTCGAACCAATGTGACGCGCATTTGAGTTTTGTCTGGGTTTGTGAAATCAGAAATTCAGGTTTTTAATAGCATAAAGCCAAACCATGTAAAAGTTATTATTCCAATAGCAATGCATTTAGAACTCAATATGATCAAACATAACTTGGACAATGGAAGCTTACAGCAGAAGAAAAAACAATTGCAAAATAAGGCTGAAATACAATATTCATTTACATATTTTTCTGTAGAATTAATTTCACCAAAAATATAGTTATTATCAATGACTTTAAAAACAAATGGAGTAACTAATGCAAAAGAATATTTTAAGGAAAGCTTATTTTCAATAAACGCTTATGAGACGTTGTTGCCTGTTTGGTCATTGCTGTGATTGTGTATTTACAGAATAGATCTGGCCGAGTCTCTGGGGCTCAGCCAGCTTCAAGTGAAAACCTGGTACCAAAACAGACGAATGAAGTGGAAGAAAATTGTAAGTTATTTATTTCTAAAAACAGGACTAAAATTATTTAAATGAACAAATACACTGACAGGCATGGTAATCTTGGTGTGGGAGGAAATCAGTGATGGAATCATGAAACGCATGGACATTGTGATAACAGCAAACACAAAAAACTGTTGAAGATGTTCTAATCTGCAATAGTTCCTGCTGTGAAAAGTAGTGGCTAATGCCCAATATTAAATGAAGCAAAATCAGTTTGGACTCTATTGTCTGGTGTGTTGTGTGCAGGTGTTGCAGGGAGGAGGCCTGGAGTCCCCCACGAAACCAAAAGGCCGTCCAAAGAAGAACTCCATCCCGAGCAGTGACCAGCTGTCTGAGCAGGAGAGACCTGCCACAGAAACAGAGCAACATTCGGACGCTTCAGGCTCCCACTTAGAGAGCTCTCAGGAGGAATGACTCTGAACACTCGGGACACTATGAATCTTTTGGCCAGGACGGATTTAAAAGCAGAGAGCAGAGGGCCGACTGGAGAGCCCTCGAGTTGGAGGCCCTTTTTATACAGAGACAAACCAAAGTGAGCCGTCATGTCATAAGCCTTAATGCATTCCCTGATGATGAACTGGCCGCTGTTGGGATGGGACTCAAACATTTGCAGTAGGTCTAAATTTTATATTTTAAGGACCTCTCCAGCTGTCTGGCATTCCTTTTGTGTAACTGTGTTTAATTATTAAATATATTTTCACTAAAACAGTGTTTAACTTTTGCACTGCATTGTTTTGTTTTTGTATATTATATTGGTGAATTTAAATAGTTTGCCATACATGCTGTGCAAAACTCTTGCGCTGGAGAAAACCTAATATGGTTACAAACCACCCGGTGTATATCTGGATTCCTCACATATTTAGTTGAACATTAAATTATATATTACGTTTAAATTATCACAATACATGTTAGATAAGGCTTTTAAAGTGTTTAGTGGTGTGGAAAATGCAGACACCACCTGTTCTGTGTGAGTCACATTAAAGAGAGAAAAAGAACTCCAAATTCACATCTTTCTCTTTGGGGTAAAACTATTTTAGACTTTGCTTGACAGTAATTGGTACATTATTTGGGACTTGATTTTGTTGATGTGACATTGAACCTTTTTTAGTTATATATTTTTACATTGAACTTTAATTTGAGAAACTGAAACCAACAAAAGGGAATACAATGTATTTTATGTATTATATATATATATATACTCAGATCATTTCCTTTGCAGCAGGTTCAACCCATAGTCCCGTTGCTGTGTGTCCAATAATTTAAGATCCTTAGATTTCAGGTCATTCATTTTCCCTATATTCTTCTTTCAAGGGCCTTCTTAAATTCTATACAAATAGCATTATCACATGTTTTTGTAGTAAATGAATAACATTTTGGCTGCATGGTACATACAAAACAACTTAATTGACAGTGTGCAAGTTATGTTATGTTTACTGTAGATACCCCACTATTCATGCAAATTAATTATTCATTTCATATACAATACAATATGTATTGACGTACCAATAATTAAAGTTTTATTCAATATTCTAACCTTTCTGATTGCTACAGATTGTGCATCCCACCTCATGCCCAAAGCTGGAAAAGACTGCAGCCTCACTCATTACAAAAAAAGGCTCAGCAAGCAAAAAATAAATACAAAAATTTAAGTGAATAAAGTAAAAAAAATCTTGACATGAAAAAGCCCAAAATAATTTTATGCCCATATTTTTTAATAATAACTACTACATTTTGTGAATTTAGTATTTTTTATACATCAAGAAAATATCAATTCAGATCTAACATGCAACAATGAGTCGAGTTTGAGCTTGAGTTATTAAGTCTGCTGGTGTCAACCTCTTATAAATACAAAGATTGATTTCTGTTTTTCCGAATCGACTGCAGGACCTAAGTAATCCATTACATTGATCACACACCAATTTAAAATTTAATTACCCCTAATTTTTTTCCAAAAAAAGGACTTTTTCAAACACAACTCTATTATTAGAATGAGTTCCTCATTCCTGTATGGTGGTGGTGCCTCACGGAGGTTAGGAATTCACTTTTGCCACAAATGACACAAGCCAGGTTGTTCAAATTCCTGCTAATCATCAGAAAGATGGCTTTGTAAGTGCACCTTTCTTTAGTTGGTGGTCTCCATTTCACCTTAAGACCCTCTGGAACATCTGTGTAGGCTACACACATGCCTCATCATGGTCTATGTAAACCTTAATCAGACCCTGCCCGGTCCGTCACTCATGTCAAGACTTAATCATATGTAGATTAATGACAGCTTCGCCTAAACATCATAATGGAGGCTGGGGTCGCAAAAGAATCACAGTCCAACACTGATTTGTGAATATATACGGTCTATTAGTCCGCACTATGGGTGAAATGAACAGATAAGCATACAAATGGCCCACAATATTCCAGCTGTAAATTTGACGTTTACTGGTGAATCTGGAAAATAATGCCAGAAATACTCACACTATGCATTAGTTGAGTGTACGTAAGGATTGGTAACCAGTTAATTAATCAAAGCATTATTAATACAATAAGCATCATAGAGTATTAATCATAATCTTGAGTAATGATTGTAAGCATCTGTGTGAAGTTGTAATCTTTAAATTGCTTATTCATAAAAATTACTGATTGCATGTTTAATAGTGCTTAATAGTCTAAGAAATATTGTAAAGCAATGAAGGAAACTGAACCCAAATCTTATTGAAACATTGAAAGCGGCCCACAGACCTTCGGGGACCACTTATGGCCGTGCAGGTTTTTAAATTTAGCCTTAACATCCAAATGGAGCTTGGAGATTGCAAAAGACTAAGCAGTCCTGTCTAACACAGTTTTGTGAATATCGTACAGTCATTAGTCAGTATTGGGGTGACTGTGTGGGGTCGGTGAAATGCTGTATGTCCACGTGCATGCTCTCTCTCTTGGGTTTTGTTGGACAGCAATGACTTTTGACATAAATTATAATCAGGAGGAAGAGTCAGCCACCAGGAATCCGCATCGGGAACATCCAATTTAATAGTTTAAGGGGGCCTCAGCAGTGGCATGATAGCATGCTGTGTGCTGTGAGCAATAAGAAGGGGAGGTTGACCCCAATTTTTGAAAGCGGGTGTTTATGGAGTCAAAAGGTCCGTGCTTAGACAGAGCGCAGGCTGGGGGTCTGGTAGGGTCTAGGCAAAGGAGGGGCCAACATCCGGCATGGCCACGGACACCGCGATTAAAGACGGCCTGATTAATTCACCGTATTTGCCAAATGTGCTGCATATGATCCCAATTACCCTGAAGAAAAGGATCTCTGCGTTCACTCTACCATTCTGCCGCACATTTTTGTACAGGCTGTTTCAACCTAACTTTTAGTTTCCTGTTGCCAAAACCACTCCATAGTTCTTAACACAAATGAATATTTAATGGCTTTTAGTCTTTACTTGAACATTTGCGCTGCTGCAGTCTGCTTGCAGTAAAAGTGAACTTTTCTGATGCCATGATGGAATAATAACTGTGACATCCATGTAAATAGAACAACACAAAATGACTGCACTCTGAATTACATGTGACAGATTTCTACTATATTTTACAGTAGTTATAGTCATACAGTGATTTGTGTCTCCTTTCATTATTTCTACATAATGTCGTATGTATGTAATGGTAAATCAATATATCATCATGACTCATTTCCTTGCTAATTGCTTTCAATGCATGTTAATCAATTATTCGGGCCATCAGCAGCTCACTGACTCTGAGCTTTATAAATAGCCCAGTTTAACTTTCATTCATTCATTATGCTCTGAACTCTGTGAGCTGTGGGGCAACGTTTTGCATTTGCAGTCTGCAGCGACACTGAATAAAGTCCCCACTGTTCAGAGGCTGTGCAATGAGTGGGCACTCACCCATTTCTGCAGAACAAATAAATAATCCTCCTCGGAGTTCTCAGGCCTCACAGTCACATTTTATAATTCACCGCGACTAGAATGTACATGGAGCTGCCATTTCCATCTGAGACAAAATTACTTTGCTCTGCCTGTCATTTATATACAGACTTCAATAATTTAAATTACAACTGAGGTGGTAGAAACACAAATAGAAATTAAATCCATTAATAGAGTCTAATTATTTTGGCTATTATTATGGCACAACTAATGGTTCACGCTATTAGCTGCTGTTAGCTGCTGATAGCTGCTGTTAGCTGCTGTTAGCTGATTTCTCTGTATCTGACTTCATGTTTTTGAGATGCCATGAGTGTTGAGTGCTTCTTTATGATGGATTGTACTCACTCAAGCTCAGGCCGATTTTAAAAACGAAATCTAATGTGATGGCTCCTTTTAAAAATATCTGGTAATAAATGAATGATTATATTATAATTATGGGTTTTGACAAGTTTGGAAAATCAGGAAATTCAAAAACATTCAACACTTTGTTCGTCCATATTCCTAGGATGAAATTGCTAAGATATATTTAAATTCAACTAAGAAACCTAAAAGATAACATGGTAGATACTGAGATACTATTGCTACATGACAATAATAAAAGTGAACATGGAAAACTATCATTTGTCCTGTAATGAAATGAATAGAAATGTGGATGTTATTTAAGTGCTTGTAAACCTCAAATATGAGTTAAAATGCTCATGACTGTAACATTAAACGTATGTGTATTGGGGGCTCACATTAGGGTCATCCTTTCTTCCAGACGAAATTGCGTTTCCTCCATCGGGTGTCAGGTGGTTTCCTGCGGCTCACATCACAGCTCTCAGTCCTGCTTCTAATGGCCCCAGCATTTAGCGGACATAAACAATCGGACATCATCTTAATGCTTGTACGCCCAGTCACCCAGTCAGCACAGTTTGGGTCAAATGCCAGGTGCTCTGATGGATCTGAGATTGGCGACGGGCTGACTTCATGCTTGTGTGAAGGGACAGCTGTTATAAGACAAATCAAAATTCATGCAGGAGAGACATGCGGCTTCCATCTGTTTAAGATTGTGAGATGAGTAAATAAAAAAATATGTCCAACATGTAGCAGGAGGTCAGTGGAGCCCTCATTATGGAGCAATTACACCAAAAAGCCTTTCCTTTCATAATCCTGCTCGAAAGACAACTCCTCTTCTCTGCTAACAGCTTCAAGACTTGCGCGGCCCACTGGACATAGCTGTGGGATTAGCCGTGTTCTACATTTGTGCTCATAGATTTCTCATCTGTCTCCCAGTAGACTAAATCTTTATCTCATTGTAAATACTTTCCTTATGATAGAGGTCAGTTAAATGCGTAATGCTTTCAACTTGAATATTTCACAGTACCATTCCGGGTCGTTCCTCAGATGCCATGTGACAGGCCTGATGTCACTACCCTTTTAACTTTACTCCGCAAGAACTAAATGTTTGCATAAAATAAAACGGGAGTAAGCTAATGAAATGTGACGTCATTCATTAAGAAGGCTGAAAAAGCTTGAAACTGTATTTTTAGTGGGTTTTAAAGCCTGGCTATGTGTATATTAACAAAAGTCAAAGTCACACAAATGTGATTTACATTTCTTTTTATAAATGCAGCAGAGATACAGGTGGACAAACAGGGCAGTTTATATGTGGACTGCTCATTGATGTGAGCATATATCTATTAATGACAACTTTATAGCTACAGCAATATATATTTATACACTTTATTTTTTATGCCATCTCATTGCTGGTCCAGAATCACTTGTTGACACCTAGAAATGCATTTATTCAGTAGCCATCTACAACTACTACTGGTATCGGTGTGAAAATATCATCAGTTCTCATTGCTGCACCCTATATGTTATGAGAGATGTGTTCAAGTATTCTTGGTGCCTCTATTACTCTAAATCCAGATGAAACTGAACTCTGTTGTGGCCTAAAGGAGCCCATTCTGTGTCTTAAGTGAAAGAGATTACAAAAACAGACAAAAGCCAAGCAGCGTTTGAACTAAAGAAAACAGTGCATTGAACATGAAAGCCCTCAGAGCTACTGCACTTGTGAGTCCAGATCTTTATCACAGCAGAGCTCTCCGAGTGGCACACAGACCGACACTGCATGCTTCATGTTACATCTGTTTAGCTACTATTTTACTTAATTGTGTACGACATAATAGTTGGTGGACCTGCAGAATGTCTTACTTCTTTATCCCATTATAGAAGTGCTCACAGTCAGTACATGTTATAAAATCCTCATCATGTAATGTGTGTACTTGACTAATTATCTCCGCCAAGGAGGTAATGTTTTCTGTTGTGTTTGTGTGTGTGTCTGTTGCAACTTTACACAAAAACTACTGGACGGATTTGGATGAAATTTTCAGGGAAGGTCAGGAATGACACAAGGAAGAAGGGATTTTTTTTCTTTTTTTTATTCTCATTCGCTTGAATGGGACAGACATCTGAGGCTGACAACAGTTTCATTAAATCTGGCGCCATATTGTGGATATTGAACCCTATTGCAGCAAAAGTAGCAGTACTGCAACACCTAAACTTGCCAGATCACATTTGGCTATTTCTGTTGTTTCTGTGGTTTTGATGACCTCTAATTGTATTAAGATGATTGGAATAATTTTTAATTGTTGTCATTATTAGAAACAAAGAAAAAGCAGCAAATTTGTCATTTTTATATTTTTGGAGTCCATGCATATAGGGGAAATTAGCTACCTTGGTGGAGGTCTGCCATAATATAAAAATAATATGTGCTTGTTTTAAGTCAAAACTATATTAGGCCCGAGCCACAAAGGCAAAGGCCTATTGCTGTTTATTTTTTCCTCATTCTTAGCTCTGTGTTGTATTGGTGTCTACAGGGAAAATACCACTTATCACCAAAAAAGCATGGTGTTTACTTTCACTTTACAGATAGTAAAATTTAGTAAGTAAATAAATACACTTAAATCATTAGTTAGCAAATTCCAAATTCTTGAGTTGAATGAATTTCTCTGGTTTTCCTGCAATATTGAGCTTGAAATTGATCACCTATTTTCTATGCGCAATAGAAATATAAAATAAAAAAAATAATAGAAATAGTGAATATATCATTAAATACATAAAAAATCTAAACGCTTAATGACTCCCTTAATACCTATTAGACATTGATGGTTACTCATTGCTTTATCTGCCTATCTCTGGCAAATCAAGCACATGTGCATTGTATTACTGAAATTATGTGTAATTCTGACTTGATTAATCTGGAACCAAAACACGCATCCAAAATGTCCAAACAGAACATGACACATGACACTATTCTAAGCAGCCATTTTGAAATGTATGGCAGCTTCATAGTCCTCAACGCTGACTAAGCACCAAACAATCAAACTCATTTTTGTCTGGCAATCGCGTTTAATTTCTCCGCCTTGTGTTGTCCGTCCAAGCTTGTCTCATTGAGTTTGAATGCAGCCAGTAGGAATATTCATTGTGGATTGAAACAGCTGTAGCGATCTCCCAGATGTGGCCTGATGTGCAGTCCACTAAAACAATCAGAAAATCCTGGCTCGAGCTCTGTTGGTGATTCTACGATGAACGCGGAGATGGTAACAAGAAGTGACAGCTCTAATCACTGCAGTATCACTGTGACAGAGATGTGGAGGGAGATGTGTATGGCATGGTTCGGGTTAAACCAGATGGACTGTTAAATTTATTATTTATAGTCTCATAATCTGTCAGTGTGGTTACTTCTAATTAAAGGTGTAGTCTGTAAGTTTCCTATAAAATAAAATTCAGAAAATTGACTATCTGACCCTGTTGACTATCTGACCCTGTTATAGGCTATGATGTAAAGTAGGATGTTTGTAGAGTCCAGGGGAGGGCCTAAAGTAAACTTGTCTACTATTGGCCAAAGTGGTAACCCACATAGTCTGATTTGATGTTGCTAGAGGCCAGGGTTTTATTATCATCATCATCATTATTAATTATTATTATTATTATTTCTAACAGTTTTTTGTTTTAAAACTTACAGACACCTTTAGGTTCAAGTCTCCTACTAAAGCAGAGATTTTTTTTTAAGTCAAAATACTTTTTGGTTTTGATAAATAACTGGTTCCACTTTACTTCACATCATGATTATAATATGATAATAGACAAGTAATGATATAGTAATTTCTTTGTATGCAATTATTTTCCTGCAATGTATCTCGAACGGTAGATAGAATACAATATAGAATTATCTAGCACATGAGTTAGGAAATTGACCATAATTACCTGATTGTCTGTTTATTACCGTGTTATAAAGTAAACAGAAAAGTTACATTTTGTTTTTTCAAAAACTTGACAATGAGGCAAATATGCATATTGGTTATTTATATTTTAATGGTTATAGCACCGAGAGAAGCACCAAGTGAAATTCATGAGTACAGCCTTTAAAAAAATTAATGACTTGGTCTGTGCGGTTTCTCTTTGTACTAAAAACTTCATTCTTGCACTCATTTTTGGATAGAAGTGGAAATTGCTGTTTAATTGAGTCTCTTGTGAGTGCTGTAAAGTGTAAAGTGAAAGAGTGAAAAGTCGCCAAACCACATTTCAAGAGCTTTAGCCTCCACTCAAGAGGTATCAACGTTTAGCTGAACCAAGGCCACACAGCCATTAATAGCACACAATATTCTTGAGTTACAAATCAGACACATGCTCTCAAAAAATCATCTTTTCTTCTCTCTACATTTTAGAATTAGCACTGCAGTTGACAAAAAGTTCTGTTTAGTGTTGAAACATTTATACAAAACACATTTAAAGCCCAAAGTACTGTGGACCCAAATCAGGCTCCACTCCAGCCTATTTGACAATTTTCTATGAATGCGTCATTGTGGCTTGGAAATTATTCTAATCAAAGCCTATGTGCACAAACAGAAATATTTTGGCTTGTTCTACAAAAATTGATGTTCACAGAAGTTTGATGGCATGATGTATTTTTATATTCTGTGTTGCAGTGTGTTTTGCATTGTTCATGAAATAATTAAACCTTATTTTGTTCTTGAGAAATAAATGTGAATTATATATACTTAATAAAAAAAATCTAATTCCTTACATAGTCAGGCGTACCTTAATTTATTAGCTGCATGTTAGCGAAACTCAAGCTAGTGCATTAAGGATCTGCTTTTACCATTAAAATATGAATAGCCTTAGTAAACGGTGTGTCTTTATCTGACAGTCATTTACTTTACAAAGACCTTAATCCAGGAGAGCAGGCTGCTGTGCTCATTAACAGTGGCCTTTAGTTCACACTCTCTGCGACTGGTGGAAGTCAGGTCTGGACTGACCATTGTGTTTACATTAGCTTTTCATAAGTTCACTTTGAAATTTGTCAAACGGCATCGCTGTTTAACTTTGTGCCATTCAAAAGTGCTGCTGCCTTTGAGCTAACCTTGCCCAAGGCTGCAGGGCCACACAGAGCAGACTGGAGCTGTCCCTCCAAGACACAAACTGACGAGCGTGACTCCAAGTTCCCTCTGAATTAAAGCATATCCCGTTAAAGACGGAAACTTCATAATATCTGCTACAAGTCGAGAGCTCTGTGGTTGTGAGAGCCATAAACGCTTCATTATACAGTATAGGCCTATATGTGCTCAGAGCAGTGCCAAAAGTTTACATTTGAATAATGACATAATAACAAAAAAATAATTGACCATGCAACTATGGCCCTCAGTCGTCAGTGTAAAAGCTATGGTATTTTGTGTTTATCGTTTGTCTTATTCGCTACGCAAACCCACTATTTATATATAGAGGACCGTGCAACTGTTTTAAAGACATCAAAAAGAAGGGTTTAAACAGATGTGGAGCAGAATGAGTCAAGAATCTGTTTTGAACAATCAGCCAAAGATTAGGGACGTTAAAAGCAATTGTAGCACTTTGTTTTGACAAGCTGAAATATGTCTCCAACATAATATTTACAACAGACAAGCATCTTCGCACAACTCTCTAGAGCCGAGGATGAGCTCCGTAAGTGCTCTGCATCATTTAACTCAGCTGATGTCCAAGCTGAGCTGTATGTTTGTCTGGTCTAATGTGTTTGTGTGTTGCTCTCTTGTGCTAGCATCATCAGTGGTGTGTGTAATAATGAGGCCCAGTTGTCCCTCTATCAGCCTCAGCTCCTATCTAAACAGATTGACATAATGCAGGTGTCTGGCACCTCCGTGGAAAGCATTACATCCAAGCACGGCTTCCTTTATAGCTTTTAACTCAGGCCGCGGGTCAAGGGCTCCCATCTAAGCCTTGATCCATACCATGACACCCCCTTCCTGTCGGCCCACTCCGGCCTGAGATGCACAAAGAGAGGTGTAAACCAGACGCTGACCAATGACCCTCCGCCAAACTACCTGCACCTACAAAGCTGCGCTCTGATGGATGGGCCCTGAAGATTGCTTCAGTTGAAGGTTTGTTTAACAGTCTTCAGCTCTACACATGTCCAGATGTCTTATGCCAGCTCTGCAACTACACTGCTATTTTTATTCCAAAGCACTCCACATATCAATCTCACAGTAAACCTGACGACTAGAATGATTAAAGTATATGTGATAATAGACATCATGCCAGCCACCAAACAATTATAAATGAAAACATGAACTAGGCCTGTGCTGTCGTCCCCGACAGCAAGGTGTATATCGGCGAAAACGGCCCCGTACGTCTGCCCCGTACGTCTGCCCATACGTGCTACAACTGTTACCAATGGGAC
>JAVQKC010007983.1:0-14363 GCA_036025475.1 Philypnodon macrostomus
CAATCTCACGCTCCATCCTTCCCTCACTCGTGAACAAGACCCCAAGATACTTGAACTCCTCCACTTGAGGCAGGGACTCTCCTCCAACCTGGAGAGGGCAAGCCACCTTTTTCCGGTCGGACAGAGAGTAATGGAAAGTTAACTCTATGATTCTTTATTGGTCCATTTTAATCAAGACAAATGCAAATACCTATTCACTGTATGTGCGATCACTGAATCCATTTATTCTTATTAACTAGTGTGGTGACATCACTTTCTCCAGTTCTTTTTGATATACTATATTAAGTAAACATAAACATAGTGCAATATTTTTGTATGAGTGATCAGCACAGCTTCATATATAACTTATAGTGACTGCAGCTCTCGACTCACCCAGAAATGATCTCCACACACAGGTGCTTTCAAGGCTCCGGTGGTTTAGAATTGATGATGGGTGAGCCACAGAGAAGGCTTTGCTGTACACAACATGCATGTGCTCTTGGCGTGGGGCCAATCTGAATATGCAGCCTGTATGTTCACTGCAGTGCATAGAAGCTAAGCAGAAGATGGTTTGCAAATACTGGCTTATAATTCAAAACTTAAATTCTTTTATTTTATTTTATTAAACTTTATTTCCATCAATTAATGAAATAGGATAAACATAAGAATACGCAGTTTCTGGTTAGTAATTCTGGACAAAATTAAATTATATGGACCATTACATTCCATTACTGACCTGAGCTAAAACTCTCATTGCTGGTGATGGTAATTACTTAAGCTATTACAGAATATCAAATTAGGTCACAATAAAAACCTGCAATACTTCACCACAAAAATATTTTGAGGATGTGTTGAGAAAGTCTATGAAGAGAGAATGTATATGCAAAGCAACCATTTGCACACGTACTGTATGTTCCAACCATACAGTGATATTGTCTGGCCTGGCTAATAAAGGGGTGGTATTTAGAGGTGTTCAATATGAATTTTTTATCAATAATTGTTTTTCATCATATCTGCAGCGTGTCCTTCATGTCTGACAAGAGAAGTGTCATGGGTCCAATAGTGAGCAGTTGGCAACAGCGGGGAATGATTGATGTGTCCCAGTCTGTTGGGAAGCTTGTGCTGAACAAAATCAGATAATTAATATCACATGGATGGCTGCATAGCAATGGAAATATTAATGAGTTATCTCATTCCCTAGAATCACAACATAATAATGAATGCATTTAAACAAGATAATTGCTGATTTACCCCCAAAAATCAGACTTTAAATTAATTAATTTCCTCTTGAAGTCCCAAAAAATAAAAAGCAAATAAATTTGGTTCAAAAAGACGGTGACAGTTTGCCCACAGCAGACGATAAGTGCGTGTTTACAATGGGCTCATATCTCCCGGTGATTGCTCATTTCCATTTCTAGTGTCTTCATTAGGCCTGATGGAACATGGACAATCTCATAGAGCGCACAGGGACGCACACGCCGTCAAAATAAACACACATCTAAAAGGTCAGGCCTGTATAATATTTCCAAACTCATTTATGAATTATTTGCGCAACATCTTTAACCCTTTCCATTGCTGCTGTTGACATGACACAATCAGATTCTGCCTGTGATGGCAACAGGGGGTGGAATGATTGGTTTTGGAGTATGTTTGGATATGTGTGGAGCTTTGGCAATCAATTAAAAGCCAATTTGTATGAATAAATTGATAAAAAATCTGATTAAATTTTATTAATCAAGAAAAATGTATGTGTTAAAATTTAATGTGCTTATCCACCAATGGATGTTAATGGTTACCATGTATACTTAGTAGTAAATAAACAGAAAAAAATACCTTTGTTCTGTCCAAACAATAAATATATAACAACAAAAATTTGACTGGTTCAGATGATATCTTCTTAAAGCTGCACTATTTGATTTTGTGAAACTGTGTGTAAAAAAACAAAATCATGAAAGTTTTCCTCTTCCTCACCTTCCTGGCCCTCTATCATGGTCTCATACAAACCAGTATGTACACAAACCAGGAAGTACGACAATAACAAGCAGTGTTCTGGAGGTGGCTTTTAATTCTTAAAAATTAAAAATTAAAATAGCTGTGAATAAGCTGTGAATTTTTAAATAAAACACCAGTGCTATCACATTCTCCCTGATAGATTCTCGTTGTGGATAAACAATGGACGTACACTATCAACCAATCAGAGCACACAGGTCAGACAACATTCTCAGACTATTAACTAATTATTTTTGCACCAATATACCCTTTAAAATGTTGGTCATATGGAATGTTCAAAGTTCGAGAATGAAGGCGACTGGAGCAAAAGTGAGTTAACTTTACACAAAAGTAGGATTTATGGTGAGGGATAGAATAATACTGAACATACAATGAAAAAAGGACTTGTCCAGTAAAACCTAAAAAAAATCAAGAATTTTACCTTTACCAAAAGTCTAACTGTTACTAATGTGTACATTAAATAAACATACAATGTGAGGTACATTCACTAATGTTTCCTAACCAGGCACTGACATCACCTACATGTAGCAGAGTGGTTGTCACTTGCCAAAAGCATCTTAATTTGTGATAATTTGTGATATTTGTGATATTTTGTGGCTAATGCTAATTTCTCCATTGACAATATATTATGGTTTTGCCTCCAGTTGCCTCCATTCCGGAATTTAGAACTTTCTGTTTACAAACTTTGAATGAGTTTATAAGGAGAACTTAATCAGGTAATGCAGCTTTAAGGTTGTGTCAATTAGTTTTTAAACTATGACTATACGGTGAGGTGATCAGTGAGGAATGATTCGAAGTTAACACATTTGTCCATACGAATAATAAATGACCATTGTTGGCCTTGTGAGTTGCACTAATCCCTGGCGTCATCCACTGATTGTGTGTCCATTTTTCAGCCTCATATTGGCCTCACCGTCTCCATCAGCACGGGTGTCCAGCTGGAGCCGCAATAAATAACAGGCATCACGTCTACCTGTTGTCTGCCAGCAGCTGTCTCATTGTGCACATACAGTAGCGATGTGCCCGTGTCAGCTGGATATTAGCCAGACACCAGCTTGTTCATCCCCGTCCCACCGCGGAGGGTTTTTGAATGGCTGTCCACGACTCAAACGGGACACTGAGCTGATGTGACGCTGCCAGGAATGTGAAGAGAAAGGCAGCAGGACATACAAGAGCTTAGCCAAAATGTCATATTAATGTCAGGATACATCACCGGAGCGTGAAAGTAATGGTGGTCAATGCTGGCAGAATGAGAAATGAACTGGCAAGAAGCAGAGCATGCATTAATGAATAGTTGTTTTACATTGTTTGATATTAAAATGGAAGGATATGGGGTTTCTGGAGTCTGCATGTACCCCCTGTGTTACCGACTGTCTTCAACATCAAAAGACATGCAGAATTTGTGATTCTAAATTGATCAGCCCTGAGACTAACTGTCCACAGCCTAGACCATCTAGAACCCATAGTTGCTGATATTACAGAAGATGAATGAGAGAAAAAATACAATATATATACCATTTAATTATATTTAATTATATTTACCATTTAAGAACATTTTGAAAATACGCAGTAGTCAGCAGACCAAAGATGTGGCTTTTAGCTGTACTCGTCCCATTTACATTGTCGAATTATCCAGCACCATAAATGAATCATCCTCATTGTCACAGTGTCATACAACATTATTACTATCAACACTGTAAATCTCCTAAAGCTGCCACAAAGACAGGCCTGTGTTACCAAGGACATGGGACAAGGTGAGCTTTCCCAGTGACTAATAAAATTGATGGCAGACAATCATTTTTGCTGCAGTAAACAGTATACAGTCCAGCTCTGGGCTCACGTTCAGCTGTGCTCCTGCCACGACATGTTTATTGTCAATAGACCCACAGTTATAATTCACTCTCTCAGATGTGAGGGTTTCTTTTGTTTTATGGCTGACTATGGCATGTACAACTTACTCACGTTTGTCAACATGTTTTAGTAAGTATTATGGGAAAACTACAGAGATGGGGAGACTCTTCACTATTGAATGGAATGGATTAGATTTGTTCAGTATGTCATATACAAAGTCTAAGATTGTGCTCACTTTTGAATGTTTTATCATTAGTCACATTGCCACTCAAAAAAGAGAAGCTGGAAGATCCAATGGTTATGCATGTTTCTGCAGGCCTAGTCAACAGGCAGCAGACTGATATTTTATCTGGTCCGCTGCAGCTTTATAAAGAATTAATGCTGTTAACTTTTGTTTACTTTCTAGCTATCCTTTGAATGTTATCATCTCACATTTTGCATTTGCAGTTTTGCACTTATGGAATCTTCTGGTATAATTGGTTGAAATGGTTGAAATATAAAAGAAATCAAAATAACTGACTGACTACTAGTTCATTTCATTTGTGTGATTTTTTATGTTCAGCCAGTAATGAATAATGTGACAACATATGTCAGTCAGGCCCTCACATATCTTCAATTCAATAAAATTGTATAACCCTATATCACGACAAGGTTGCCTCAAAGGACTTCACAGAAAAGAGATGTATGTAAACAATAAACAAGGTCATTGCAAACAATAAACAAAGTTATTAGACAATCAATAAACACATAAACAGAAGGACTGTCCCAGGACATCCTCTGTCCTTAGACCCTCCATCACAGCCAGGAAGAACTCCAAAAAAAACATTTATGGGAACAAGAAAAACCTTAGGGAGAACCACATGATAGAGGGATCCACTCCCAGGACGGACAGGCTATAGATGTGTCCAGGACTGATGAAAAATATTTAGAATTGCCTTGCCCTATAAATACACAAATAATAAGCATTGAATAAATATGAAAATGTGCTGTTGTATATAGAGTTTTCAAAAGTATTGCATGTCTTGTAACCAAAACAGCCCACATAAAGATGAAACAGTCTGGAAACAATGATGCACTTTAAAGTGTTGGATATTTCTCAATAGTTCCTTTCAGGACGTTCTGTTATCAGGTGGTTATTGTTCACTTTGCTCAAAGAAGACCCAACCTGCAGGCATGCCATTTCAGCAGATCTTCCACTGTGAAGTCATGCTGTTGGTTTGCACAACAGTTAAGTGACTAGTCGATCAATAGAGTCTCCATGGCTGTGGTTTTAGGATCGCAAATGATGTCACTACACCTCTGTCTACTGTTTGTTTATGAAGCATTATTTTATCCTCACATAAATCAGAGAGACATTCATGCATGTGCAATATCTCCTCCTTTTCCAATGAAACTGTCACATGCATAATAATGAGCTGCAGCCAAGCATGAAAGTACATGTGGAGGACTGGGACAGTGGTCACGCCTGTCAGACGGAGACAAAGGATGGCTCTCATTAAAGGGATGAGCTTTCACATCGAGACAGGCCTACACTGATGGTTATGGCTGCAGCTGCCATAAAGACTCCATGTAGTGTGAAGAAAAGTCAGGTAAGAACAATGTGGAGCATATGAGGTGAATGTCAAACTGTGATGTATGGTGGTTGAGATGTCAGTGGGAAATGACATCAAGGTTGGATTGTAAATTTGAGTATTGGAAGTCAATATGCATTTCAATATAGCGTCTAGTAAATTTATAGCCATTTGGTCCATCAATATGGCTTACATGCCGAGCTGGCAGAGCAGAAAAAAGATGAAAGTTCTGCTGACTAGAGTTACATATTGTCTTTGTGTACCATGCATACATCAGCAAATACATTTTATTTGAATTATACTATGTTGTTGTATACTTTATTACAGTAGCTAACCACACAGGCAACACATCAGTACACCAACCATAGGGCTAACTGCAGATGACAGAAAGGCATATTTTATCATAAAACAATGTAAGCATATTTGTCTGATGGAGGCCAATGGATACCAGTGTGTTATGAAAATATGACTATTTCATCACTGATATACAATAATATAAATATTATAGCACTGGGAAAATTAAAATGCACCAGATCTGAAAATTATTAATGAGATATTATTTTGATATATTATATTGACAAATACATGTCAGTCGACAGTAACAAACATGCTGTCTGGAGGAAGATTTTTGATGCCCTACAGTATACCTAGCTAGCTGGGGTCCAATCCAACATTATCTGAAGTCGAATGTAACACTATCTAAAAGCAGATAATGGTTGCTCTGTTGGCACCATGAGGGTCTGTGTGAATGTGTTTTTGTGTGTCTTTGTGTGTGTCTTGTATAATGTGTGTCTTTGTGTGTGTCTTGTATAATGTGTGTCTTTGTATTGTTATGTCTGTCTGGGCTTTTTGTGATGTCTTCTATGTGTTTATTTCATTTTTATATTTGGCTGACATGGATTATTATTTATGTTATAGAACCATCCTTGTAAAATAAATAATATAATAATACATTAAAAAAGGATACCAATTTGTTATGGAGTACAACAGGGCTCAGTACTCAGACCCATATTTGCCAGGACATTTTACAATTGTATTGGTGTGTAGTGATGATAGATGTGTGTATTTTTGTAGCATTTGGAATTCCTGCTTCTCAAAGACATTCACATTGAGACCATCTCAGTCTGTCATCTGTAACTGGTTGGTTGCTCCTTTGGTTTATCTTTTCAGTGCATTCTCTGCTCTCGCTATCACTTCCTCCTTCTGCAGTTTTCACTTGGATCCACATATTTCAACATAGCCCCAGGAAACAGAGGAGTCTCCTGCCAGATATGACTGAGAGCCATCACTTTGCATTTGCCAAACTCTCGTCCAGAGGTAGCATTGGGAAAAAAATTACTTGAGATTGTAAGGAAAAAATAATTATTGTAACTTTTGAAAAACAATGTGCTCTGACAAGTAAGAGAAAAGAAAACCTCTAACAGTCGAATCCCACTGGTAGTGAAAGCCAATTTGAAAATACTCAGAATTCTGTTAATGTATCACACAATACAGCTGTTTAACATGCTTTAACACAGGTTAGACAGTCACTGCCCACTTGAGTAGGTGGCCTTTTTACATGCAAGTTCAAATAACTAATAACATATTTTACACCAAGTTCAGGGAATAGTTAATGCGGGCAGCAGTGGTGCAGTGGGTAGGCGCTTGCCCTTCAACCAGAGGGTCGGTGGTTCGAGTCCCCGTCCAAGCACACACTGTCGTTGTGTCCCTGGGCAAGACACTTAACCCGCATTGCCTAGGAATGAATGTGGTTGTGTGATTGGTGTTTGGTGGTGGTCGGAGGGGCCGTAGGCGCAAACTGGCAGCCACTCAGTGTGACTCAGGAGTGACTGAGGAGTGAATGAGTAATACAAGAAAAAAATATTTATTAATATATATATATATATATATATACTTTGAGAAAGCCTTTAGCATTGTAAAGCGCAATATAAATCCAATAGTTAATTCATTAATTAATTTAGTTTCGAATGAAAGAAACATTAGCTTCAATAACATTTACATCAGCTTCCACTTTATTAGGCACTATAGGTCTATATACAGGCCAGTGAGTATATAATATTACCAAAGAAACATGATAATGTGCCACACTCCTATCTAAAGCGGTATCACCTATAATTGCTTTGCCTTCCTTGTGACCTATAAACCAAGATGTCCTTACATAGGGTGTTTGTTCGAGGAAATGCCAAGAAAATTGCTGAGAAACTAAAATGCCATTAGCCTTTGGTCTCTTTTCACAGATCCAGTGAAAGTTGTTGTTACACTGACCAATTAAATTCATCAGTAATAAAGAGTTGGGACTTAGCATCTTTTTGCAAGACTGTGCCAAAAATGTGTGGAAACCCAGAATAAAAGTTTTATTAGAGTATCCATAGTTTAGTTTAGTAATAGAAACTGGTCTATTTTTACCTAATAAGTAAGGGTACTTTTTTTGGCCTAGACCTATACTGATTCTAGTGTGGGGCTTTCTTTATATTTGCTATAGGGCGGATGTGGCCCACTATATGCAACCAAGCACCAACTGAATGAGAGGCCACCATGTACCTCTTTTATACCGCCAAGCCTCTACCACCGGCATTACATTGTTATCACAAAAATACCTTTTATAATGAAACAACATTTTTACAGTGCAAAACATTTAAAAACAAGAAAATAGACAAAATATAGGCTGTGTTTTGGGGTCACATGACCATTAATAGTGTACTAATACTGTACGCTATAGGGGGCCCTCTGTAGCCACGCATGCTGAAGCTGACATGGAGAGGAATGGAGCAGGAGAACCCAGCACCCAGCACACGACACCCAGGGTAACGCTCAAGGAATATACCTTATTGTTTAACTATGGATGTGACAAGGTGTGGATGCGAGGCGGACTGAGAAACAACGAGACAGAGGTGGTGAATATGAGGTAAGTGTGTGTGGTGTGTGCGTGTACCACGACCTCTACACGCGGTAACCAAATGTGCACACTCCCGCTGTGGCCCATGCTTGGGAACAAGGAGAGCGGGCAGTGCGGAGCGTGTCATGATCCTAAGGGGAGAATGGGACAGCTCATTTTGTAATGACAATATGTGGGGTACATGAATGGCTCAAATAAACAACCATTGGCACATTCTAACAAACATACCTTTCAGAACTTCACACAACACTTTTTTGTGAGTCTTCATTTATCAGTATATGTCTTTGTGTCAGCCCTGTAAATAACTGAACACCCAGCTCAAGGCCCATTGTTGCTGGGACAGGCTCCAGTCACCGGAGGAAGAAGATGAATGATATAGCCCTCACAGAATGTTTTGCATATACGGTTAGAGGATAGCAAATACTCATAATGGATTATGCTTCTCTTTTAAATTCTGAACCCGCTGCCTTGGTTACACCCCACACTCCCACTGACAAATAACAAGCCATTAAATGATTTAAATGACTTTGGGCAGGATGACAAAAAGAAATTGCACCAATCTATTTGCTTTTGGCGGAGCAGAGCAAGCCAAATTCATCTAAGCAACAATTCCCTCCTCAGGTAAGGGTAATTGTGAGCAGGCGTGCTTTTTGTGATCTGATGAACAACCTACCAAACCTATTACTGTATTCCCTCCAGGCTTTCTTTTGGCAATCGCCCCACTTCCTCCCATTGACATCAGAAAACATACAGGATCTTGTAAATTAAGTAGCATAAGGTTGCAATTAAAAACTCCTTGTAGCATCTGTGCCGTAAGCTCTGAAAGGCAGAAAGATGATTAGGATTCAAGCCACTTCGCCAACTGTTTTTGTGTGGGGTTTTTTGACGGTGTTGAGTCTTTTTGGTAAAACTTGTTTTAAAATGGCATCTGTTGAGTCATTGTAGGAATTTGAACACAAATGAGTTGTTTTCAGTGGAAGGTTTGAAGACTTGAGCCATGGGCTGTGACTAACTCTAAGAGATGACCTGGACTTTTCCTACAGTATAATGCTATTTCTAATTAATGCCCTGATACACTTTTATTGAGCCAATAATCCGGCTGAACATAAATTAAATCACATGAATTTTGGCACTATCTGTATAGTGCTCCTAATATGTATGACCCCTATGAGACTCTGGACACACTTACTTTGGTAGAGAGCAATGAAACTTGGTACAGTGATTCTCCACAGTGTACCCAACATAAAATATTGTTATGACCCCACCCTACAACAAACAGGAAGTCGGCCATTTTGGTTCAAAATTGGGAGGTCATGTATATTTGACAGCCTCTAACTTGAACATACTTTGCCCGATTAGGCTCAAAACCTGAAATACCTAATGACCCCCTGGCCCTGAATACATCTGACTAATATGATGGCAGTTACCTCTATAGCGCCCCCTATAGACTGAAAGAACAATGACATTTTAGGGAATTTAACAAAATTTGGCAAAAACATCCTTCACAAACATCCAGACAAATCAAAAAAGTAAAATAGACACTTCCAATGTTCGGGGGTGGGGCCTCTTAATTGCTCGTTACAATACAGAAATCCTTAGAATTCACACAATGTCTGATTAAGGTGCCCGTTGGTGACAGTTGTAGCAGACGTATGGGGCCATTTCGCCGATATACACCTTGTCAGGGACGACAGCACAGGCCTAGTATGGACTAGCACTCAATTCTGATGAATATTGGAGAGTTACTTCCAAGTACAGGTAAATGCACACAGTGTTACTCTCCCAACCTGTAAATGGCCATGTAAATATATTGATTACAAAATACAGGAACCAAATAGAGTCATCATTATCATTAGTAGATGGATGTTAAAAATGCACTTGTTGCTTCTTTATAGCTGGAGACAGCAGTGCATAATGTAGGTTGGGCTGAATAATAAACAGACATCAATTATTATAACAAATCTTTGTGTAACTGAAATCCCAGCTCCATTCACTTCATAATTTTTTTAATAACCCTGAAAAATATTTAATGACAAATTAGCATTTGTCAAATGTGATATAGGTAAGTCATGTCCAGACAGACACTTTAGCCTCGATTCGTGGGCTGAAACACGTTCACTTTGGCGAGGCGGGGAACTTGAATATAATCTGTTCTGAAAACGGGCCACGTTGTGATTGCTGTTGGTCATTATATGGTCATTTAGGCCGACTTTAGCCCCATCGCCTCTCACCCTGAGGGCCTCTCCATCTCTGGGCTAGCAGCTAATTAGCATGAGAACGCCACGCTAACGTCGCGACAGGCCGCTCTCTGATCACATTCACTCGATGGCTGAGGATGCATGGAGAGATGAAATTAGAGTGATTAATTAGGCTTTGACACTCTGCCAAAGGTTCTCCATTTAGCGCTGTCACATCAATAAAAAAGGCATCTTCTCAGACACACAGGCCCGGCGACCTAAAGGAAGACGACGTGGGGGTATTACCAACAATTAAGACCAATTAGTGAGAGCAAGCCTTCCATAAAGACACACTAAATAGATGACAGCACCCAGGAAAGATGTAATAAAGTATACAGAACAGGATTGGTTGGTCTAACACAAAGTAATGCAGCTCAGATTCATGATCAGATGGCTTGGATGTCCAAACTTTTTGACAATAGTGGGCGGATTTGAGAATGAGAAAATACTCAGGTGCATACAGTCCTTCCTGATGTGAGTCTACTGTGTTATCTGTATTGAAGTAACTCAGGCATAAAACTAACTTCAGTTGTTTTATACAGTAATTTAATAAATGACTGAATAGTATTTTTGCAATAATGACTAGAAAATTCAGATCTGGTGAGCCTAAATGCACAGATGTATATACAACGCTACTGAAATGCAGATTAACGGTAACAGAAGACCATGAACAATATATGTGATGGAAGCAGAGGGCCATTGAAATATCACCCTGTGCCACATCTGGACCTCAAGTTTGCATTAAAACATTCTACTTTCTTGCATGGATACACTGATTGCAATTAATGATCGTTTTCACTGGTTGGTGTTAACAGAGGCACATTAACAACCCGTTTACAGCATTAACCTTAGGTTCTATTTATTCTTGTTTAGACCACACATTTGTGATTGCTGAATTAAGTTTTTGTCACTTTTACTAAACTGTGTTTCAGGACAGTTAGAGGCCTCTGTCTGTACACGCACAAAGGCCACTGAAGCCAATAGCTATATTTTATTATTATTATTATTATTATATACCCATATTATTATGGCCACTATTAACTTTGGAACCCATCAGAACCCTGAACGTTTCTGTGAATGCCATACTTTATTCAACCCAGCATCAGCGTCCACACCTGACAGTGAGTGACGGAGGCTGTGGCTGTTCTCATCTTTCACCTAAGTTATGAACCTGATTCTTTTTGGTCATATTTTGACTGTGGGATTGTTTCTGGTTGTTTCTATTGATGTCTCTTGAATCTGAGGTGTTGTGTTTGACAGAAAAGGCAGTGGTTCATTTAATCCAGTAGAACCATTATCGTGTGCTGCAGAGCAGCTTCATTATGCTCTTCCCCGGTGACAAATCCTCCCTGAACGCAGCACAATGTAGAAGTTTCCGGAGACACGTCGGGCTCCAGCTCTATTTAGATATACAGTGAGAGCTGTCAGGGCGGGAGGCGGGAGCTGCAGGTTTGGGAATGTGCACTTAGCTCTGTGGTGGTGTCGCGGAGGCGGGTGGGGGTGATGGGCGGGCTCTCCCCACGGGTGTCACAGTGAGCGCGGCACAGGCAGCTGTCAGCAAAGAGGTGGCATTTTGTGGTCTGACGCTGACAGAGGCTGTCTGCAGGCAGCAGGAGCACAGCCAGACTGACACCCTGTTTATTCACAGATGACATCTGGGCCGGGGATGGGTGTCACTGGCATTTTGATTCACCTGGCAATGTGAAAAGTTGCCTGAAACACTGTGTGATGAAGTCTTTGTAGAGTACACAGAACCACAATAATTGAGGATTTCAGCACGTGTGGGCCCATCATGCAGCGCCCGGCTGTGCATCGTGTCTGCATGAAACCGCCTCTCGTGAACGCTCACACACGTGCACACTCAGACACATGCCTTGTGCACGCTCACACACGTGCACGCTCAGATACATGCCCTGTGCACGGAGAGGGAACACATTTCTCTGAGATCCACCCACACATTCAGTGTAAAATCTGTCCCAGATTTCTGCCTCAAAAACAGGGAGAGCAAACCCAAATTTTTCAGTCTAAAAACCACAGATATCATAAACGAAGCATATCCTGAAAATAAAACAGCCACATGCTCCTGAGACCTGTTCAACACCTGTCACTGTCACGCCACATTATCAGTTCAGCCAATGAGAATAATGCATTTAAATATAGAGTGGGAACCCTTGGGTGTTCCTCCACATTTATGTGCAGAATATAGATTTAATGTCACCATAAGTTCATTTCGACACTGGGTGAATTAGATCACTCTGATACATGTGTTGTGCCACTGGCCAGGCCTAAGTGAGACCAGGGGAATAACATGGCCATGGAGCTCAGATAGAGTTACCCTCAGGGGCAACACTTGTACTATAAAAATACATTAGAAAAAAATTACATACCTTAATTAGTTCTGCTATGTTCATCAGTATGACAGAGCACCTTCACTTAGAGGTGTGCTCATGGCAACTAGCAAACAATACCTCTGTGGTCCATCTGTTTTTATATATTAGCATGCACACTATAAATGTCAACCTGACAAAGATGAGTCAACGGAGCTAGTCCAAAAATGAATTAAGATATTCCATCAATCAATGTATATATTTTTTTATACATTTAATCTATTTATTACAATTTTGAGAGGAATTTGTTAACTTTAATTTTAAATGCATGTTGATTATACATTTTATATTATAATGTCAACTAATATTGGTAAAAAATGCAACTAGAGGCAAATATATCCGTTGAGGGGTCGCAGTGTTGAGATGTGAGCAACTCGCTGAACCTCTTGATGAAAAGGTCAGAGGTCGCAGCCCCATTTGCGACTGGTTTCATCGGTGAAGTATGGCTTTGAGTATGAGTGAAAGTGGAGACGTTTATCACTGCCAAACACCCAAAACTATTTTTAAATGGATCGACCTGTTGAATCCACCACTCTGAAGATATTTCTGCTGCCTCAGGGACTGTGTGATGGCTTGGGTACCTTAGAGAGCCACTGGAGGTCCCACATGCTCCACAAGCTAAAGTTAGCTCACCGTGCTCCTGCCATCCCTACAGAGTCAAATACTGTGGTTTAAAAATCACAAGGATGATTGTCAGAGGGACATGCATATACGTTTGTTTGACTATGAGTTTAGTGAAAGCAAGGATGTTTGCAATGCCTCATATTTGCCCGCTGTTGCAGTTTTGGATCTCAGTGGATAGGTACACATCTACTTGTATGCAAATTTAACTAAATCTATGCATATTTAATCTGTGTGTTACACTGTAAATTGTTTTGTTAAACCAAGGTCTCAAATAATCAATACAGCTAGCTTTAGACCCATAGCCAACTTTGATTTGTTGGATTTTCATATGGAGTTCATGACATTCATTTGACTTCACATGAACCACTTCTTTTTACCAAATATTTGATCAATTGGAGATTTGCAGTGAGCCCCTTCTTTTTCTAATTGTGTGACTTAGAAATACTTTGATTTGAAAATCTCAGGACATACGTTATATATTCTCTTTTTGGCGTTCAGGATTCATTTAGCTTATTCACGTCGTGCATTAAGGTTGGTCACGTTATGGCAAATTGTTCAGTCCTAAATATTTTCATCCTGATACCTTTATTAAGCCAAAAGCAACAACCACAGCCATCACAGTCTTAGTAGTCTGTATGGAATCATTTTACCAGAACTCCACAAAGACTAATGTTTTAAATCATGTAGACACCAGGATTCACTTGAAGTATTTTACCACCTGTGAAATACTCTACTTACACCTTATTTAATCCTACCTGCACCTTTGTATTTTTATTGTACTTATTTTTTATTATATGTTTATTATATT
>JAVQKC010007990.1:0-11304 GCA_036025475.1 Philypnodon macrostomus
CTTCATTATTATTATTATTATTATTATTATTATTATTATTATTATTATTATTATTATTATTATTATTATTATTATTATTGTTATTATTATTATTATTATTATTATTATCATTATTATTATCATTGTTATTATTATTATTATCCATCCATCTTCTTCCGCTTATCTGAGGCTGGGTCGCGGGGGCAGCAGTCTAAGCAGGGACGCCCAGACTTCCCATCTCCCCAGACACTTCCTCCAGCTCTTCCGGAGGAATCCCGAGGCATTCCCAGGCCAACTGAGAGACATAGTCCTGGGTCTTCCCCGGGGTCTCCTTCCGGTGGGACCTGCCTGAAACACCTCCCGAGGGAGGCGTCCAGGGGGCATCCGAAACAGATGCCCGAGCCACCTCAGCTGACTCCTCTCGATGTGAAGCCCTCTGAGGCAACTTTGTGTTGATATAGGGCTATACAAATAAAATTGAATTGAATAATACTTAACCAATGCTTGATAGAGTGAGTTATTCTAGTGTTACCAATACATGTGCCACACTAAAGAACTTCCTCTTCTTCTCACTGGTCCGGTATTCAAATTGGGTTCCACAAAAGAAGAGACATTTTAACCTCAACAGTACCATCATTCATGAATATATCTGACCAAAGTTGTAAAGTAGACCTTGAATCACTGGACTATACATTATTGAATATGGATCCCCAACCCTTTTACCTCAATGGACCTCTGGAATATCCACTCATTTCTCTTTGCCCTGGGGAAGCCCTGAACTTCAAAATCCCCCCTTTTTCCATTGCAGTGTGTATTTGGAGAGAAGAAGTAGAAGTGAGGTGAAAGCCCAGATAAAGCAGGGAAAATCCTCCAGTTAGACCTGAAAGTAGGCCACGATTGGATGCACAGTAGACCTGCACTGCAGCACAAAGCGGCAAATGTTGAACCCCGTGGAGCCTAAAAATGCCTGGATTACGAGTGTGTGTGTGAATGATATAATCTGTCAGTTAGAGCAAGAGACAGCCTGGTGAGAAGCTGCATGATTGACATACGAAAGAGTCTAATGAGGGGAAAGAGGGAACCACATTTGTCTTAAAAAGAGAAAATAATTGTATCTACAGGCAGCAAAACAAAAACGGAGAGATTGGAGTTTTTCTCAGCAGAGGGACTAAAGTTAAAGGCACATTGGCTATGTAACATAAACAAACAGGGTCAGATAAAGCATACTGTAAATACAATATATTAAGAACGTTACAGATGACACCTTGAATTATTTATAGAGATGTCATGAAGTTGCTCAGTAGGATTCTGCAGATGTTTCAAACAGTATTATGTTCACTATAATGACTCTGAAAAGTCCTGGGCCCATCGACTCCCACAACATTCATTCTGCTAATTTCTATGAATTGCTGGAAGTAATTGGAGCATATACCAGCAACTGTGGGCTTTATGGGTACATCCTGGACAAAGGCAAAATACTTGTAGAGCACAGAAACACAAAGAGTTCTCCTAACAGGCCTGTTTAAGAAGGTATAGACATACACAAAGTACCCCAAGAGAACCCGTAGTGATAGTCAACATAAACTGGGAAAGACTTTAGTCTTAGTGTTTCAGGGAAAGTGTTTCATGAACATTATGAAACACTACTGGGTTATACATAATGTTGTTATTGTTTAATTCTTAACTCATAATCTCAATGCAAATGTGTAAATACCTGTGATAATTAAGTGTCTATAAATATCTTATTTATTAAATTATTGTGGTGTTGTGATTGTAATCCCTGCCCAAGCATAGAAAAACTGCCATTGTGCCCCTGGGCAAGACACTTAACCCATGACCCATGAATGAATGTGGTTGTGTGATTGGTGTTTGGTGGTAGTCGGAGGTCAGTGTGTGCCCCAGCTGCTACACAAGTATCTTACCACCGCCGGGTGTGACTGAGGAGTGAATGAATTGTGAAGCGTCTTTGAGTGTTGAGAAAAGCACTGTATAAAACCAATGCATTATTATTATTATTATTATTATTATTATTATTATTATTATTATTATTATTATTATTATTATTATTATTATTATTATTATTATTATTGCATATGTATTCATGTGTTATTACTGCTAAATAGTGATGAGCTGATCTTGTGTGTTAACAAAAAGGGTTCTTTATTTATTTTGTATTTAACCAAATAACCAAGCATTGCTTTTGCAGCGGCCATGTTATACACACGGAGAGTAAAAGACCATTTGTTTCCATTCTTATACATCTCACTCAGTTCAATAACAAAATGCACTTGTAACATTATATCTAGAATGGCCTATCTTCACAGCTCCACAGGCCACATGAAGGTCAGTCAGTGTTTGTCCCTGGGCTCTAACCCCCTCTGCTGGACACTCCAGGACCTTAGGACAAGCTCTCTAATGGTCACCGTACACTGGAGAGTTCAAAAGTCTGATATAAAGAAATTGTATCATGTTTCATCCATACAGTCTGTGACCTTTTACCTAACCCTGGCCAATTGAAGCCTATTTCAGGGATGTTGGATCTCGTTTTAAGAAATACCCTGGAGACCTGGATTCCCAATGGACAAGATGTATTCTCACACCATTGTTGTTTTGTGAAGTTTTAATAGAATTATAACAATGTTTTGGTTTGCTGTGACATAATGTGGCCCTAGGGAACAGGCCAGCACGTTAGATACACAGTATTTTAGGTCATTGATTAAATATGTGATTAATACTGTATATGTTATGATCCGGTTTGAAATATTTTATTAATAAAGCACCTTTAGAGTTTCCTCATTTTCTCATTGCTATCCATTATAGGGGTGTAGTGTCAGACCAGTCAGTGTTCATGCAGAAACGCTACATTGTTCCAGTCCCAAACCTGGATAAATATAGTGAGTTGCATCAAGAAGGGCATGCAGGTAAAACTGTATTTAATATGTCAATTTATAATAGTCCTAACTTACTTTTGTCCACAAATTTGACCATTTGAACTCCACCGTCAACTAAGCTGTGACACACAAATTGCAGCAGACTAAATAGCAAGGATATTTTGTATCAGTGGAAACCCTGTGAGATTCCATGTGTTCACAAAGATACTGTAACCACAAATGCTTTGAAAGCCATAACATATGAAACCCAATTTAATCCTCATTACTGCCTTCTGTCTCTAATGAACTGGCTCTTTTTCACTGTAATTTGGCCCACCCAACCAGACTCCCTTCAGGTTTACCACTAAATCATGCTAATCTGTCCTGTGCTAACCTCCTCCCTCCTCACCTCACATGATGTTAGCTGGGCGTCTAATATGATAGCAGGCCATGGGTCACTTGGGACAATGGTTGACTTTGGTTGAGTTTTTTCAGTTTTCGGTGGCTGTTTCATTTGCTCGTAGTAGTAACAATAGACTTTTCAATTTCACGCTTTACCATCAACCGTGACATCAGCAGTTTGAGTGTATTGCCCATGAACAAGGCAGTCGGCAGCTCGATCCCCGCCCCTTTTCACACTCCTGATGTGTCCTTGGGCAACACACTTTACATGCCTGAATAGATTTGTGTTTGTTACAGTGAGCTGTAGATGCTGTGTGGCAGTCGTCTCGGCCAAGTCTGACCCAGGGCATCTGTGGCCAGCAACAAAAGTATGTGACTGTGAAGTGCAGAGAAATGACTAAATATATGACCCTCTTCTCTTGATATTAGCTGGACGCCCAAAGTGGCATCGAGGCGTCGACCACATGGGACACTGGCTGCTGGTTCAATACTTTTTTGAGACCTTTTTCATTTGGTTTTGCCTCTGGTCTCTGGCCTCTCCCTGCAGAGCCATGGTTGTGTTTGTTTTGCGGGTGTGTGAATTAGCACTAATGCGTTTGCTCAGTAATGACGTGGGAGAAGCTAATCAGGCCAGTGTTGATGGGTGCATTAATTAGTCTCTAGTGTGCCATGCTAACGAGAGAGACCCGGATTCTGAGCGTGAGGGTGTTAGCATCATGTGTGAGCCATGTATCTGTGAAGAGGTCACTCGATTTACAAGGAAGGGCTTCAGAAGGTTTCATTCGCAGATGTTGTTTACAGTAAAGATGCTTTTTTTATTTGACATAGCCCTTAACTACATTGTATCTACCTCATTAAGTACAATGTAATACACTGTGTAACAAACTGTAATAACATGTAACTACTTTGTACCTAACCGTAACCATTCTGTGCAATGCAGTTACATGTTATCACAGTTTGTTACACAGTATATCATATCGTACATAATGAGGCAATGTAGTTAAGGGCTATGTGAAATAAAGTGTGACCGATGCATTTCTATTAAAATTGAGTATAGTGTAAATGGATGGGATTGGACCCAAAAACATTCATCTTGTTTGATATTATATTTACTACTAAAAGACTGGTTACTACCAGACCAGCTGAACTCAATCAGGAATCGATTTCACATGTGTCTTTGCAACTCCAAAGTACATGATCTGTGGCTGCCATTACAAACTTTTTAAATGAGGAAATTGTTCTATTCATCCATCCATCCATGACAGACTGGTGGAGGTTTTGTGCAATCTGTGGTGGGATCTGCAATCTCTCCACAGATTGGACAAAGCCTCCACCAGTCTGCAGAATATTCCAGATTTGAGAAGTATTTTGATTGTATACATATTAAAATGACTAAAAGTATCTGACCTATATTATTGATTGAGATCCAAGATGTGATTTCTAACTGGGGGTAATCCAGTGTTTCTGAGGTAGACCGCTGTGAGCATGAGAGAACTTTATATATGTGTGCGAACAGTGATGATTACTGGTTATTATTTTGTTCCCTGGGGCTTTAGATCTACTTTTGCATTTTATGATTATTGTTTTTTATGTTATTGAAAACTAAATAGAATTATATAATAAACCTACATATAACCTCTACTTCCTCTACTCAAGTCGTTGCGCTGATAAAACGACAGAATGATTTTGGCCCCGTGTGTGATTGCTGCTCTATACAATCATCACAAATGGAACAATTATTGGATTTTTCCGTAAAACCAGGGATTCCTGGAAAACACACGGTTCCCGGTATAGTGAAAATAATCATGTGAACTGTGATGGCCTTTCTGAAGCAGCCTGACCGCAGAGCGAGTCGGTGGGACCATAACAGAAGGACATTGTTCCGCTGTCAATTCTGCTTGCTCTTTGGATGGCATTAAGTTTGTGTAGCTCTTGGAAAGCAGTCTGTAGATAATGTGTGTCTCAATAAGTAATCATATGTCAATCTAGATGCCTTACTCACCACCATGAATTGGATGGTTGGACAATACACCAATCTATGGGATATCGTCCCATTAGAATTATAATGTTCTATGACATTTTTACATATTTTTCTATTTATATACCTTATAAAAGAAAGTGTTATGTTGAGTTGTATTCATTTTTTAGCTTTTTATAAAAATATGTACAAATATAAAATTATATCTGCAATATCCAGCGTTGACTTTTTAAAATTGATTTACACAAAAGTGGTCAGAACAGAGATAGAACCATTTAATTCTAAGGGGACCATTTATCTACAAGTGAATATTTCGTCCTTAACTTTGATGTGTTGTGAAATGGGGTGAGGTTGGCCTGACGACTTCAGTGGTGATCCAACCAACAAGCTCAAATTGCTGGTTAAGTCTGGATCTGGAAAGGTGTCAGAATAAATAGTGTATGTGGTGTCTGAGCCTCTTCCCCATCTTTGCCTTTGGGTCCAAACACTCTGTCCAACTTATTGTATACATTCCTGAGACATCTGGAGTTGATCATCCAAGTGGGTTGTACCTATAGAATCTATAAAGGTCTGTGAAGTCCTTTGTCAGTGTGTTCTCTTCTATTTGCTTGGAGACAATCAGACCTTGTCTGTAATTGGCTTTACTCTGTTCTATAATAAACTAAATTATTATACTAGAGCGTCTTTGAATGATTCTCCAACACTCTACACCAGCTGAAAGAACCTGTCAGGTGAGCAAGGCCTGTGGGGGGCTAGATACCTCATGTATCATTGGTTGTGTATAGGGCTGGATTTTTGGCAGGTGTTCAAAATATTCTAGTATTTATCAATGTTCTGATAGTTTTGCCTTTTTTTCTCTTTGTAGCTAAACATTGAAAGTGTTTGCTTCCAAGAACAACCCTCGATCTGATTCTCGATGAAGCTCATGTTAAGATGAGCCAGATATCTGTTTGTATCAATCCCTCTCTATCCAAGTCTCCACACCTGACTGAGTCCACATCCCTCCACCGAACCATCACGGAGGCGGAGTGTGGTCTGTCATTTCAAAAATCACAGAGGTGACATTGAAAAAGAAAGATTGTATGAGCTAGTTTTTGCAGTGTTGATGGGATAGATTCTACTGGCCTCAATTAAGTCAAACAGGTGCATCCTTTTAACTCACCAAATGGAAATAAACCTTACCTACTAAGCTTAAAAACTTTTAGCTATGGCAGTGTCAAAGCTAGCACCCCGGGGTCTGGTCCCTTTGCTCATACCGAATCCCTTCCAGGCCAGACCAATCAGGAGCTTACGAGTGACTTCCTTGTTATCAACGAGCTGTGTGTGTTTTTTATTGTCATGTATCTCCCCCTTGAAATTGAATGCACTCAACGAGAGACCAGACTAACATCTTTGTATAGAATAAGAAAAGACGGCTGGCCAGGCTACAGCAATGTATCAACTGTATATGTTATTTTGGTTGGTTTTGGTTGGTTGGTTGTTTTTGCAAAATAAGTGAAATAATAGTAGATAATAATAGAGTAATGGTTAGAACAGATGATTATATTTCCACAATGGGCCAATAAAAAAATATTTTGGTGTGGATTTAGAACATCTATATTAATTGGGATTAATTTAACATAATTAATATATATAATTAATATATATATATAATATATTATATATATAATTAATATATATATATTATATATATAATTAAAATAAATAAAAAAATAAAATAAAATAAAAAAAACCTTGACCAACATTTGAATATATGATTAACATGATATGTGCATTTCATTATGTGCAAAGTGTATTAAAATCTCACAACCTTTCAAGTTTTGCCACATTTGACTCTATTTGCAATCCTTATTCTTTACTGTTGAACCATTTCATCCAATAATTCAATTTATTTCATGTCTATCAAGATATCTAGATTCATAAAATTGCTGAATTGTCCTAAATGTCCAGTAACTTTGCATTGGAAACATCTTCTGAGTCGTACATTTCTCTGGTCGTCCCCGCTACAGCTAGAGCTTTATCGCATTCATAAATTCCTCTCTAACCCATAAACACATCACAGGCATAAACAGACACCGGAGCCATAATGGATGAGAGGCTGTTTTATAAGTGCACTCAATCGCAACAACAACACACATCCATCTACCGCGGACCCACAATGCTTCGACACCACACCCAACCACGACATGACAGGTCACCAAGGTGATTTATAGTTACTTGAAAGAGATGACATAGTGTGCGGGCTCTAGCGGTGGAGTGAGTGGGCTTAGAAGCTGATCTATTCTAATTATATTCATTCAAAGCTGTCCCATTATGCTGTATGTAAGCCTGTAATGGTGACTCGTAGCCATCGCCGTTTGAAGCCTTATTTCTTCACTTCTTCTTTCTCTTGAACAACTGCAAGAAAAAAACAGAGATTGGGATAGCTCTTAGATGAATAGAAACTCGATGGGGTTCAGGGGTGAGCTTACAGAATGTTCTGAAGTGGTGTCTCTTTCAATTCACAGGAGATACAGAGGGTCAATAGGAAGACTTTTGCCAGTGAACACAAAATTCAAAATTACGACTACTAAAGAATATTCTCCAAATTGCTTGACACATCAAATTATGGAACTATACAGTATGTTGCACCTAGATTTGGAGCTAGCCAAATAGTTCCAAATAAACACAATAATCAAGAATCTTCTGCTATACCTTTTTAGAAGCATTTTTCTAAATCAAATTTTAAGACCTCTCCTCCAGCATTTTCAGCTCTTGAGAAGGTCAGTGCCTCCAAATGAAATAGGCAATGAAATAAAACTCCAGTCATTGTTTTGAAGAGGTAGAAACCTGACTTTGTAGAATGCTCAGGAAAGTTCACTTTGTGTTTGAGATGTGAAGTTCAGGAAAAACACAGCCTACCTCTAACTTCCAGTTTGCACTCGACCTCGGCCTGTCCCAGGTCGTTGATGGCGCGGCAGGAGTATCGTCCCCCATCGAAGAGGCTTGGTTTACGGATGTTCAGCGTCAACACGCCCTGATTATTCTGCATCAGGAACTTAGGGTTTTCACCGATGATCATGTTGTTCTTCATCCAGATGATCTTTGGCTAATGGTAATAAAAAAAACAACACATAAAGTAACTGTAAACCCATCTATAATAAACCAGATTTAGCCTTTGTAATGAGGGTTCGTGATGAATTATGAATGTTCAAAAATATGTATTAAAATGGCTGTCAGGGTATGTATTGTGGAGGCTGCATGTTCCACCTGTGTTACTGTGGGTTCTCTCCGGCTACTTTGGTTTTCTCTCCAAAAATAAACCTACATTACACCAAAAGAATGTATCAGCCCCGCAATTGACTGGCAGGGTGTACCCCGCCTAATGCCCATAGTTGCTAAAATAGGCTCCTGTTGCTATGAATATATAAAATAGTAGAATGAACCACTGTTTTTTTGTTTAAATATCTAAGCACTGCAGGAGGAGAAGCAGGTTTCATACATTCCTATGTGTCAATGTGAGGTATACAAAATCTGCTCATTTTGGCACAAAACTACACATCCAAGAAAAAAAATGTGATCAATTGGCCAGAAAAAACACATTCAAGCACTAAAGCCTGTTCTTACAAGAACATTAAAAACAGTGGCTTTTTTAAGGATTTCTTACACCATGAGGAACTAACTGACGGTACATTCAGAGAGGAAGGTAAAACCAGGTCAGGGTTTTGACTTGACAAACGTCTCCAGATTTGGTGGAATAAAAGAGAAATGTGTTCATAGATCTTCCTGCTCCACCTCCTCTTCCAGCTTCAGACGGAAAAACCACAGCTGCAGCAAAGGCATCAAATCCTCCCTGACACCGCTCTGCTCCCTCTGTTTGGCATTCAGACTAGTGCTCGGCTCAAAGACTGAATCCAGCATGTCCTGGTAGTACATCATAGATAAGGTAATGGAGCTAATATGGGATGTGATCTGTTTGCTTCCATGTTTTTAGTCTTTTTTTATTAAGTTGGTAAATTACCCGAAACATGTTCACGGCACAAAATGAAAAATAAATATGCCACAAGTATCCGCTGTACAGTTCAATTTAAATACATTATCTTTGGACATTGTACCCACTGATGGAAAATGGGTCTGGATTCCTCTCATTCACAACAATTCATCAATAAAGATCACTAGCTTTATTACTATAGCTTTTGTCTTCGACTGGTGAAAAATGGCCTGGACAGTAGCCATCTAGTCACAAGGCTGACACAGAGACACCCTGACATTTATTTGCGTTTTTAGTTTCACCAGATTATGCTTGTAAATGCTGCTAGATACCAGAGTTTCCGGAAAAATTCTCTTCTCAGACATGAGCAAAAGTTAACTAGTTCTTACCCGGGGATGTCCTCTGACGGCACAGCTGATGGCGGCGGAGTAACCTGCGACCACAGATCTGTCCACCAGGGGCGCTGTGAACTTTGGAGAGTGGCTCCTATCTTTCTCTTTAAACGGAGGAGGGTTGTAGTCCAAACCTGTACAGGAAGTTTGTCAATTTATGTAATTACAAAGTAAGGCATTATCTCCTCAGTCAAACTTCTAAGGTATGGTAACCAGGAATGTCCAAACGTAAAAGGCAAACACTCTCTGTTTTTCCAGTGACTTTTTGATTTTGACCCACCAGTTGAGAACCACCGGTCATTGTTATATACATTTCCAGTCTTTTGGAAATTGTCATGTATTTTAGATTACTACATAGTTGTCATGAATGGAAAGATAGAACTGGTTTAAAAGCAGTAAAAAATATAATCATTAATCAAAGCTAAAAAGGCTACTTAAACAGTGCTTAAGTGACAAAAAATTACAAATAATAATAACTTTTAAGCTGACGGCCATATTAGAGCTTTCCTTTGGACATTTCTAGTCTATAATGTAAAGTATAAATATGTTATAGTGATACATTTTTTGACTAGTCAGTTTCGAGTTAGAAATGAGAGGAATGTTCAGAGATTACTTTTACACACACAGGGGCTGGCAGCGTTCTTTTGTCCCAGTCTCAAGCCCAGATAAATTCGGGCTTCTGTGAAGTTCATACCATATCAATGTGCCAATCACTTCACGCTAAGAGGCCTATCATTTTACTATAGATTCACATTTACATGGCGTTAATGAGTTTTATAACTGTATCCATATTGTGTATAGATGCCACAAAACTCATATAACACATCGACCACATGTAAAAGTCTATTTAGCTGGCTATTAAAGTATTAGTGTTTATGCCTATACCAGAGAGGTTTTGAAGGAAAGTCTGTCTCTTTGGTTAAATTCACACTTAAATACCTAATTAATATGCCTTTGAACGTGTTATTTTTTGCATCTCTCACAGCTCCTAAAATAGCCCGCTGTTCATTTTCACAGATGATTTTGTCTCATCGTGAGGGCAGGTACTTATTAAAGCATTAGTGTTTTTAAAAGCTCTGAAACACAAAACACATATCTTGGTCGACAACCAGTTTTTGTTTGGAGCAGAGGCAAAAACAATGGAGCATGTGGCTGGAGGCAGGTGGTAATCTCTGTGGCCAAAGTCGCATAATTACAATATTATTCACAGCATCTTTTCTGTTTTGCAAAGGTGAGAGTTAATTTGTTCTTTAAATAGGGCACAGTAAATACATACAGTCTACAAAAAATGCTTTTAGCTCAGAACACAGCCTCAAAAGACAAGATCAGTATTGCATCAACCAGTGACATTCATTATTGTCTGGACTGAGGAAATGTATTTTTCACTAACACTGTTATATTCAGTTAGTCTGGCCAGCCTGTTCTGTACAAAGATGTTAGTCCGGTCTCTCGTTGATTGCAATTCATTTCAAGGCCAGAGTTTTGTGATGTTCAATTGTTGGAACTTTTTGGACACAGCCCTCTTAATAGTTAATGTGTGTGGGCTTTGTGTTATAACACACTGCACTAAATTATTTTACATAATATGTTTACTGCTGCCGCACTATTTGAATGTATATGCATATATGTATACTATATCATGTGCAATACAAAATCCATCTGAAGTATTTTACCACCTGTGAAATACTCTACTTACACCTTATTTAATCCTAC
>JAVQKC010007991.1:0-12261 GCA_036025475.1 Philypnodon macrostomus
AATTGCCGGATCATTTTCAACATTTGCACACAGGTACATACCATAAAGACGCCGAACTGTGTCGATTTGGGTACTTCTTCGATGAATATTAATTAAGTAATTAATTAATTAATTAATTAATTAATTAATTAATTAATTAATTACAGGTCAAAACTGTGAACGCAATAACTCAAAATGTCTTTGCTGGATCTTTTTCAACTGTTGCACACAGGTATATATCATGAAGATGCAGAACTGGATTGAGTTTGGTCAAACAAAGTCTGATTAAGGTGCCCGTTGGTGCCATGTTGTGGCAGACGTATGGGGCTGATATACACCTTGCTGTCGGGGACGACAGTACAGGCCTAGTTATTATTTGACTTTAGTCCCTCCCCTGGTCTCTACAGCAGTACAAATACAAATACAAATTCTGATTGGGGAAGGAATAAAGTAGCCATTTGTGAAGCATTATTTTTACTTAAACAAAAGTTCCTTAATGAAGTTTCTTAATTTGGAAAACCTAAAGATGGCCCTCTACCATCAGCAGCAGCATTTGTATTCCCTACCGCTCTCAAGATGAGATCTATGAGACACTAAATATTCCTCGCATATCTTCTGGCTTTTCAATGACCATTTTAATGAATTAAATGAGGACTCTCTATGCTCTTAATCAGGTTTGAACTGGATTTACTAAGAGAGGTGCTATTTAGCGTTAGCAGTTAGAATGTTTATACCCGTTATTAGTGGGCGTGCTGCGTCTGATTTACTATAAGTGCAAACAAAATACCACTTGGAGATATAGAAATGATCGTTTGTACGTGTGTCAAGACGGGGTGAGTACTACAACATGCACTTAGGGAACGTATCCCAATGACTTGTCCTGAGTTTTAGGAGGCCCATTTTTTAAACAAAGGGGAAATGTGTACTTTGTACCTTGACAAAGCTATAGGCTACAGTCCCTAGTCTCAGAGGAGCCTCACAGACGGATGTATGTATCAAAGAACTGTCTGATGTAGAGACTGCAACTTCACTGAGACGTGTTGTATCACATCAAGAACTTTTTCATATAGAAGTCACACCAGGATACTGACCTAATGACTGATGCTGCTGGTTTTAACTGTGAGTATTTTAGGACATTGGACAGACCTATAAAAGGACATTTTAAGGACAGTAGTATAAGTTGCAGTTGAAGCAATAGGATCAACTCAGTACTGTTACCAATGAGCCCAACGCAGCAGTCTCTCTGAAACTCTGATAACACTCACTCAGCTCCTCCTCTGCATTGCCCCCTCCATGTTTTTTACAAACATTTCAATCCGGCCCCAAGTGTGATATATGATAACTGGACCCAACCGGCCCTGAGAACTGAACTACATCTCATCTCTATTCTTAAGTCTGTGATGCCACCTAGAGGACAAGAAGTGCAATTACGCTAACCTTTAAAGTAGAGCTGCCTCAATACAAGAGAAGAAATGTCCGATTTTGACCACTCTATTGAAAAATGTAATTGTGAACTGACCGTTGAGCACTGCCATCTGAGTGCCCCCACATGCCGCCTGCACCACCCGCCCACAGCCTTTCAGAGGGAGGTGACGGGGAGAGTTTATCTGCAATACACACAATTACAATGAGTCAGGGGTGAGACAAAATATTCCAATACACTGTGATTAAAAAATGTGTATCTGGCAGTACAAATATAGTTCTTATTTTGAGAAAGACTTGTTTGTAAGATACAGCTGAAGTATTTACCATTCTAATTATGAAATTAACTATACTGCCTGGCCAAAAGCTTCTGGATCGTCACAAAATTATTTTCCGTCAAAATTTTCACCAAGATCTTGTATTGATGATGTGAGAGTTAGACAAAACCTTCTACAGAACATCCCAAAGATTCTCAGTGGGGTTAAGGTCTGGACACTGTGGTGACAATCATGTGTGAAAAAGATGTCTCATGCTCCCTGAACCACTCTTTCACAGTCTGAGCCCAATGAATACTGGCATTGTCCTCTTGGAATATGCCCGTGCCATCAGGGAAGAACAAAACTATTGATTGAATAACCTGGTCATTCAGTATATTCAGGTCAGTCTGACCTCATTCTTTGGGCACATATTATAATTGCCCATGCAGTAATTATTAAATTGGAGGCTGTTATTTTCTTAGTTAAATCCAGGTGGCGCCATCTTTTTCACTATATCACCATATTGTGATATTATCAGTATTGTGAGCCATGTATCGCGTATCGTATCGAATGGTGAGGTACCCTGTGATTCCCAGCCCAGTCTGTCAACACACTGCTCTCAGTGACTGTGAGGATGGACTTAAGCATGTAAAATGATTCATTCAGCTCTTTATTGTTCTGGACTGGCTGCTGTGAAGAGAAAAGGCACATTTAAAAACTGCAGACAGGTGAAAGAGGTGTGAAAGAGAGGTGAAAGAGAAGTGAAAGACAGGTGAAAGACAGATGAAAGACAGATGAAAGACAGATGAAAGACAGATGAAACCCAGGTGAAAGACAGGTGAAAGACAGATGAAAGACAGAAGAAACAGGTGAAACACAAGTGAAAGACAGAAGAAACAGGTGAAACACAAGTGAAAGACAGAAGAAACAGGTGAAACACAGGTGAAAGACAGAAGAAACAGGTGAAACACAGGTGAAAGACAGAAGAAACAGGTGAAACACAGGTAAAAGACAGAAGAAACAGGTGAAACACAGGTGAAACAGGTGAAACACAGGTGAAAGACAGAAGAAACAGGTGAAACACAGGTGAAAGACAGAAGAAACAGGTGAAACACAGGTGAAACACAGGTGAAACAAGTGAAACACCGAGGAAACACAGGTGAAAGACAGAAGAAACAGGTGAAACACAGGTGAAACACAGGTGAACCACAGGTGAAAAACAATGATAGACAATGAAAGACAGGTGAAGGACAGGTGAAAGACAGTTGAACCACAGGTGAAAAACAGGTGAAAGACAGGTGAAAGACAGCGGAAACACAGGTGAAACACAGGTGAAACACAGGTGAACCACAGGTGAAAGACAATGAAAGACAATGAAAGACAGGTGAAAGACAGGTGTAGGACAGGTGAAACACAGGTGAAAGACAGGTGAAACACAGGTGAAACACAGGTGAAAGACAGGTGAAAGACAGAAGAAACAGGTGAAACACAGGTGAAATGCAGGTGAAACACAGGTGAAAGACAGAAGAAACAGGTGAAACACAGGTGAAAAACAGGTGAAACACAGGTGAAAGACAGAAGAAACAGGTGAAACACAGGTGAAACACAGGTGAAACAAGTGAAACACCAAGGAAACACAGGTGAAACACAGGTGAAAGACAGAGGAAACACAGGTAAAACACAGGTGAAAGACAGAAGAAACAGGTGAATCACAGGTGAAACGCAGGTGAAACACAAGTGAAACAGGTGAAAGACAGAAGAAACAGGTGAAACACAGGTGAAAGACAGAGGAAACACAGGTGAAAGACAGAAGAAACAGGTGAAACGCAGGTGAAACACAAGTGAAACACAGGTGAAAGACAGAAGAAACAGGTGAAACACAGGTGAAAGACAGAAGAAACAGGTGAAACACAGGTGAAAGACAGAGGAAACACAGGTGAAACACAGGTGAAAGACAGGTGGACCACATGTGAACCACATGTGAACAACGTGTGAAACACAGGTGAACCACAGGTGAATGACAGGTGAAAGACAGGTGAAAGACAATGAAAGACAATGAAAGACAATAAAAGACAATAAAAGACAGGTGAAGGACAGGTGAAACACAGGTGAACACAGGTGAAAGACAGGTGAAAGACAGGTGAAAGACAGGTGAAAGACAATGAAAGACAATGAAAGACAATGAAAGACAGGTGAAAGACAGGTGAAAGACAGGTGAAAGACAATGAAAGACAGGTGAAAGACAGGTGAAAGACAGGTGAAACACAGGTGCAGACCGTAGTGCTGCTGGTGGAATCACCTTATTCTCACAGCTCTCAGGAGAACAGTAGACCACATGTAATACAGTCAATAGAGACATGCAAATCATAACTCGTTTTTGTCATAACTTTGCATAGGAAGTACTTTAAAATGTTGTGACATAGTTGACTGATCGGTAAGTGAGGTCAACTAAAATGTTGTTACAAGACATCAAAGAAGACCGGGGAGTAACATTCAGCAAACTGTCTTGAGTCGGATTCAAACTCATGATGCTGGGGTGACGCTCTACCGACTGAGCTAAACACCGACTGAGCTAAACACCCACCCTAGTTTAAAAATTCACTGTCAACTTTTCGAAATATGTTCTCTTACCAAATCACTTGTTTGTATTACACTCTGATGAGCAACTTCTCTTCACAAAGCTGCTTTAGTCCATTAAATGTTCTGCTGAGCATTACTTTAGTCACTAACATTTCTTTTTACAGCCCTATTTCCTACATTGACAGTTACTCCAGTCATGTCTCCCTGTTGAACAGTAGGTGGTAAAAACATGACTTTATTTTACCTGTTATGAACCAATGTGTCAGGTATACTTTACAGCTATTTCTATGATTATGTAAAGGAAGTAGTAATAATCTCTTCAATTGCAACACAAATTCCCCAACATGATCCACTCATAAAATAAGAGCAGACTTAAGTAGAATAACTCACCAATATTTACCAGTAATAAAGCTTTCATACATAGACGGATGGTTGAAGTTTCCCCAAATGACCACATCACAGGTTACAGGGATCAGAGTGTCAACCTTTTGGCTAATGAATAGTAAAGTATGCAAAAAAGGCACTTTCTGAACTGTAGCCACATGAAAATTTGGTGAAAATTGCACCTGTGAATAAAAAAATACATAGAATAAAACATGGCCGCGATACCCCCCAAAAGAGTCATTCCTGGTGACGTCTGAATTTACCCCAAACGTAGAGGATAATGGAAAACTATGCACAAAAACTTCCTACCAGAGGTATTTCAGGGTGTCCATCTCTGAGCTTCTGTCACCCCATTTGAATATATTAATACAATATAATCCAATAATCTCCTCCTCACCTGTGTGGTATCTGTAGCCATGGCCAGCTGCATGTACTCAGAGTTGCCCCACCCGAACAGCTCTCCGCCACGGGACAGGGCCAGGCTACAGTCTGCATACGTGCTGACCTGAGCCACATCCACCCCGGCCAGGTCTCCCCCCAGCTCCACCGGGCTGGAGCTCACATGGTGGTGTCCCAGACCTGAGGAAGACCATGTTAGACAGCTGTGGTAGAGTGGTGATTAGGCCTGTCACATTAACTACTAACTATATCAAGGGTTGGGGGTGAGCAATATGAAAAAAATATAATAGCACAATTTCATAAAGCCAAGATTAGACCATTTTTTGTTATCAGTGTCTTCTTAAAGCATTTTTAACTACAAATACTTTTTTTATTCATATGAACACTGATGTTGTTACAATATAAATGAAGGTGAAGATCAGAGCATATCAGAGCATTCAACAATCTTCCCAGATTAGCAGATTTTTTGTATCAACTCCAGTATCAATTTATAGTTCAATATATAAAATTATTTCATAGATTGACTTATACCTTTTGTACCTCACCTTGTACCTTTTAAGTGATATTATTGAACTGATTAGTAGATTATTGATTATGGTTTTTTTTTTTTTTTTGATTGAAAGACCTGATTTAGGTTCAGTTTAGTCCTGATTTGGACTTGAATTTGTCTTAGTTTTAAAATTTAAAAACAACACCAACAACAATAAATAAATAAAATAAATGATTGAGCTACAGCGATGGTACCAAAGCTCAGGTAAAGGACCAACTGATGGTACTTTGGACTAATGTGTTGCTTTAGACATGGTTCAGTCCTAGTTAAGAACTGTACTTTTTTTCTGCTTTCCTGGCATAAGACGGTTTACTCAATAATCAATAAGCAATCTATCCTGCTTCAAAATGTGCTGTTGTTCCAGGGTTAAGGTTGAAGCTCTGACCTGTCTGTCCATCTGCGCCCCAGCCGCATGCGTACACCTGCCCCCGGTCAGTGAGGAACAAGCTGTGGTCCTGTCCACACGCCACCTGAGATACAAGACAGAAGGTTGAATAAGTAGTGATAAAGTAACATTGTATTGGCCCTAATCAAGATATCTGTTCTCTATCTGTAATTAAAGGCCCTATATATATTACAAGTCCATACATCCATGTTATGATGTTGTCTTTTTTTAAATGGTGTAATAATGGCATTATACAGGAAAAAAATTCTCCGCCCTATGTTGGTCTCTTGCTGGTCTGTTTCTTATTTCCAGTAATGGATCTGATTAAAAACACCTTTGTCAATAAATGCTGCATAAATAAATGCACAAGTGCAAATGTAGCCACAGGTACCACCACCAAAGTGTGACTGTGAAGCCAATTAATTATCAATCAATCTTTATAAAGCACTTTTCATACATTTAAAATGCAATACAATGTACTTTACAGAGTTAAAAACAATATCCCATCAACCTGCCTCCCCCCACACACCCCAAACCCCATCACCAATACCCCACACACCCTATCACAATACACACTCATGTTGTGCATGAACATTATAATATTTTGTCCTCCTGGAAAACTATTTTCAGTTGACTTTTTTGTGTTCTTCAATTATAGGAAATATTAGAAACAGAATGCACAGTACCTGTATGACCTTACTGCTGAAGCCCTCCATCTTGTGAATAATGTGACTGCCACTGTAACACACAGCATACACTGCTCAAAAAAATAAAGGGAACACTTAAACAACACAATGTATCTCCAAGTCAATCACACATCTGTGAAATCACACTGTCCACTTAGGAAGCAACACTGATTGACAATCAGTTTCACATGCTATTGTGCAAATGGAACAATAGGTGGAAATTACAGGCAATTAGCAAGACACCCCCAATAAAGGAGTCGTTCTGCAGGTGGTGACCACAGACCTCTTCTCAGTTCCTATGCTTTGGAGGAACAGGAGGAGCACTGCCAGAGCCCTGCAGAATGACCTCCAACAGGCCACAAATGTACAGTCTCACGAGGGTGGTATGAGGGCCCGACGTCCAGAGGTAGGGGTTGTGCTTACAGCCCAACACCATGCAGGACGTTTGGCATTTGCCAGAGAACATCAAGATTGGCAAATTCGCCACTGGTGCCCTATGCTGTTTACAGATGAAAGAAGGGTCACACTGAGCACATGTGACAGACGTGACAGAGTCTGGAGACGCCTTGGAGAATGTTCTGCTGCCTGCAACATCCTCCAGCATGACCGGTTTGGCAGTGGGTCAGTAATGGTGTGGGGTGGCATTTCTTTGGGGGGCTGCACAGATCTCCATGTGCTCGTCAGAGGTAGCCTGACTGCCATTAGGTACTGAGATGAGATCCTCAGACCCCTTGTGAGACCATATGCTGGTGAAGTTGGCCCTGGGTTCCTCCTAATGCAAGACAATGATCGACCTCATGTGGCTGGAGTGTGTCAGCAGTTCCTGCAAGACGATGATGCTATGGACTGGCCCACCCATTCCCCAGACCTGAATCCAATTGAGCACATCTGGGACATCATGTCTCGCTCCATCCACCAACGCCACCTTGCACCACCGACTGTCCAGGAGTTCGTGGATGCTTTAGTCCAGGTCTGGGAGGAGACCCTCAGAAGACCATCTGCCACCTCATCAGGAGCATGCCCAGGCGTTGTAGGGAGGTTATACAGGCACGTGGAGGCCACACACACATTACTGAGCCTCATTTTGACTTGTTTTAAAGGACATTACATCAAAGTTGGATCAACACTGACTCACAATGACATACCTGTACACTTCATCTTCCACTATGGGTCTTCCACACTGACCATACGCATTGTTGCCCATGCTAAAAACTGGAGAAGAAACAATAAAAATGAAATGTTTGCATCAAACAATTCATATCAGCAAGAAACACGTCACCAATCTTATGGATGTATTGAATGTCTTTTGTCAATTGCTTTAGTGTAATTTCTAATTTTTTGTATTTATATTTAATGTATTTGATGTACTGTATTGATTCAACTATTATCAAGATCTTAACAGGAGAAATCCAAAACCTACAACTGCCAGATTTCTGTGTAACAAAATGAAGATTTAATATGAGTGGTCTTTCTTTAATGCAAGTTTCTATAATGACCAGATGTCCCACTTTGTGTTGGATTGCACAGCATTTTCAGCTCAAATCCAGTGCCCCCATAGTAGTTGGGTTATCATTGGAACTAAAGTAAAATAATAATGACTTTACATCACAGAACAATTGTGTCCAGAGGTTTCCTAAAATATGAAATGGCTAAGATCGACTAACCATTTCATTTCATAGGAAACCTCAGGAGTACTAATTTCAAGGTCAAAGATGGTTATTTACCCCCCTCTTCATCAGTGACCACCAGTGAATGAGCTCGCCCACAGGCCACCTGCAGCACTCTGGTCTGGAGAGGTCTGGAGAGAGGCAGGGCCACAGGGGATGGTTCTAGAACATACTCATAACTCACCACTGATGAGATAACAGGCAGAGGTTAGAGGAAAATAATAACTAAATCAGGACTAAACCATGAATAAACCAGGGCTAATTCAGGTCTAAACTAGAACTAAACTAAAGCTAATCCAGAAACAGGTGTACTAAACCAGGACTAACCCAAAACTAAACTGAGTACTAAAACCGGCCTAAACTATAGCTAGCAGAAGTAAACTAGATTGATTAAGGGTAAGCTGAAAAAACTAATAGTAAATCAAGATTACACAAACCATAAATCAGGACTAACCAACCACTTAACTATGAGAAAATCAGGTCTAAGATATAGCTAAATCAGGACTAAACCATGTATAAATTTAGGTCTAAACTAGGACTAAACTAGCAGGTCTAAATCAAGAGTAAACTGAGTCTAAACTAGTATTAAACCAAGAGTTCACCAAGTCTAAACCAGGACTAAACCAACACTAAACTGAGATTAAATCAGGTCTACACTAGAACCAAATTTGGATTAAACCATGTCTAAAAAAAAAGGGCTAATTTAGGTTTAAACTATGACTTAACTAGCAGAAATAAACTAGGACTAATCCAAGATTAAGATAATAATAATAATAGATACTAGAACTAAACCAAGATAATATCAAGTCAAACCCAGGACTAATTCAACAAGGACTAAACTAGGACTAACCCAAGATTAAGCTGAGTCCATATTAGCACTAAACCAAGACAACATCCAACTATAAACCAGGACTGAACTACTACTTAACTAAGACTAAATCAAGTCTGTAGAACGAAATCAGGACTAAACCAGAGCTAATTCAGGTCTAAACCTAGCCTAAACATTCCCTTGGACAGGTCTAAACCCTGTCTAAACAGACAGCTTAAAATAGTTCAAAATATTGAGTTAGAAAATTAGAATGATTTTGTCTCATCTTTAATAATTCTTACAGCGGCTGTGTTGGCTACGCTGAAAGCCCAGCTGAGAGTCCTTGTTCAGGCCCATGCCCCACACTTTAGACGCATCTTTAGTGGATGAAGCCATGAGAGTGAAGCCATATCCACAAGCAGCAGAGGTGATCTGTAGAAACAAATAAGTAGACATTTGAAAAAATATCATGCACCAGTTATGGGCCAATGGATTATGACAAAAATGTAACCTTGACAGTTAAAACAACTGTAAGTCTTTTATGTTATCTGTAATTAGTTTGTTATGTATTAAGCTGTAAACAGTGCTGTACAGTTTCTTAAATACTGCGGTACAAAAAAGTTTTCTGCAATTGAAGATTAGACTAAATTAATCTACCTCAAAATTTCTGCCCATTATAGGTGGTTTGTCAGATTCAGATGTGGTTTGGACTCCAGGGTTTGACTGTGTTTAGATTTTACCTAAAATATGCCTAAATCAGGCCAGGAGTGAACCCTAAACCTGACCTAAACCTAGATCTACACTAGTACTGTTCTTTTGTGCATTCTCCAGAATGCTAAGACAGCAGAAACATTGAGGTACAATAACAAGAAACTATGGGCCATAGGCGGGTTACACCTTGGATGATGACCAGCTAGTTGCAGGGACACAGAATTTCAATTCACCCATTCATCTAACACATGTACGTATGTCTTTGGCCATGGGAGAAAGACAAAGTATACGGAGAAAACCCACGGTAACACAGGTAGGACAATCTTTACGAATAAAGATTATGTGTTAGTTGGCCTGAGGATCAAACCTTTTTGCTGAGTATGAAACATGTGATTCTATTGTTAAATAAACTGTGTATACAACTTGGCAAGCTGTTCTGAAAAGTGAAATGTCCGCTGCTGTACCTGCTCTGCTGTCTCCAGGCGGTACGGGGTGAGCTGGTATTTCCGTGGCTTCTTTCGTCCGCTGTCCGGCACCACGAAGCTGGGTATGCCCAAGGCCCCTGTGAAGCTGAAGCCCCACACAAACACTTTGTGGGAGGGTTTGCGATTCTTCCCCACGTACTGGAACACCGGCTCCTTCACTGTAGTAGCGGGTGTCTGGAGCGTAGCATACCCACAGACCTGAGCCCAACGCAAAGAGAGTGGAGGGGGGAACCGCACACAGGACAAAGACATGCTGAAAACTGAGGCACAAAAGTCAAAGGGGATATTAGTTTTAATTGGTAAAGTAATGAAAATTTGCAATATTTTAATCTTAAATGATTTGTATTGGGGTGGGAGAAATGGTGGTAAAATAAAATTATGATGATACAGTGTGGTTTATTAATTTTTATGATCTGTTCTTCGCTGTCATTTTTAACTGTAACAATGCTAACGTTCATATTAATAAATAAAAAAATTAAAAAGAGGATAATAAATATAATAATCATTATGTATTTTGAATTTGTAATGACAATGATAGTAGCAGTAGTCTTCTGCTTAAGTCAACTGAAATCATGATACAAATTTAAATGTGAGCTTGGCGTAATAGAATTGTGATATTATATACAATATCTAACCATCTATAAACCATGACTAATTCAGGTGTAGAATAGACATAAATCAAGATTATCAAGCCAGGAGTAAACTCTAATTAAACCTAAGCCATCCAGCACTAAAACTGTTCAAAACTAGGACTAACCACGTCTAAATCAAGTATAATCCTAACAGTCATTTTATAATGTTCAGAATAATTTACATACACGTCCAAAAGCAGAATGATTATGTCTCAATACTAAACCTCAGTGTACGGCTCTGGCTACGACTGAAATACAACAAGCTAAAAAACGAACAATAAATAACGTAAAATACGAACCTGTCGTCAAATTATATCGAGTATTGTACTGTCAGTGTTACATTTTAAGCGCTGGTAAAGTTAAACATAGTAATTATTTTCAATGACAGGTCGCGCGTGTGTTTGTATCACGTGGGCAGGTGGCACTTCCCGTTTCCGGTGCTATCCACGAAATGTCTCCCTGCCAGAAATTGTACCGCTCTCTCAAAACGAATGTTTCGGCCTGGTTTACCTAGTCCTGGGTAAGTCCTGTTTAGTCCTGGTTTAATTCGAGATTAGTCCTGGTTAATACTGCATAAATAAGTCCTGTTTGGTTCTGATTAAGTCCAAGTGGTTTAGTCGGTTTAGTCCTGGTTTATCACTGTTTTAAAAGGGAAACGTTTCATGGCATGACACCAGAATCGTAGAACTTTCCATATGCTTTCCACAGTATACCACCATCTACTGTAAAGTGCGGGTACTGCTATTTTTTGTGAACCTCGCCAAAAGTTGCTTACCCTGTTTTTAAGGTCGCGCCAACAAGCCTTCGAGGTAAAAAAAACACAAAAAAAACACAAAAATTTTAATTCAAACGTGATTTTTTTTTTTGCATTGTTTTAATGTTGTTAAACGTGCTGTTGGGAGGAATAATCAATTAAGTTTCATTGGTTTTAATGTAATCTGAACAACAGAAGTTAAACTAGGCCTGTGTTGTCGTCCCCGACAGCAAGGTGTATATTGGCGAAACGGCCCCATACGTCTGCTACAACTGTCACCAACGGGCACTTTAATCAGACATTGTGTGATTTGTAAGGGTTTTAATATTGTTAACGAGCAATTAAGAGGCCTCACCCCCAAACCATGACAAACATGGGAAGGGCCTATTTGACTTTTTTGATTTGTCTGAATGTTTGTGAAGAATGTTTTTGCCAAATTTTGAAATTCCCTAAAACTACATTTTTCTTTCAGTCTATAGGGGGCGCTATAGAGGTAACTGCCATCATATTAGTCAGATGTGTTCAGGGCCGGGGGGTAATTAGGTATTTCAGGTTAGAGCCT